>CAJQZN010040244.1:0-63532 GCA_907164685.1 Colias eurytheme
TGGAGGGCACGGCGATGCGTTTTTGCTCTGGCGGTCAAAAGGTTAATGCTGATTAAATTTCGATCGAGATAGAATTTCCTCAAAAGCACCTTGCTATTTGTTATTTGTAGTGAAAAAATGCAAAATTTATTATCTTAAAGAATAAGCTAGTACATACTTTATTCCTCGATTTCAAAGATAAAAATTAAAAAAAATGTTAATGTGCTATTTCTGGCAAAAAGATTGTGTAGAGCCATTGAGTAGTTTCTGCAAGCAGGTGTAACAACCATTTACCTATCCTTACAATTTATATTTATGACAGTTTGACGAGCAAACGCCGAAAACTATGCCTTACCATATTAATAGCCTTACTTCTACTTCCAAACAGAATAACCGAGTCAATTCCAGAAAGCTACACTACAACCACTCTGAATGCACAATTGCACTATATAAAACATATGTTGCCACACTAATAAACTAACAAACAATATTAGTTGCTAGAGCAAGCGCTTTGCAATGCTATCGTGGCTCTTTATTTTGAATATAGCAACATTTGTTACATATACAAGATGGCGGGCGAACACAGGCGCCTTGTTTGGTCAGAACTTGTTATGTACAATGATGTTGATTTACTGAATATGGCTTGTAGAATTATTAGAGAGTATTTATTGTAGTGAACGTGGCGTTGAAGATTTTTATTGTATCCATACAACCTCCAGGTTTGAAAATTAAAAAACTCATCGACTTCCACTAGGATAAGTTTTCGTGATATACAATGACTTAATACTATGCAATTGCTTGATTATAAAGTTGAATATCTTCTATTCAAGTGATGATTTTGCATAAAATTATTCCAATTTCCAACAATGCCCTGAAATTCAATATCAACATTTTATTTTGAGAGACTGGGAATCTATATTCAACTGCAACTATATATATTAAAACTACGATTACATTCTTTTTTGAATTAATTTAGGCTTTTCCCTGACGTTTTAACACTTTCAACTTCTCTCTCAGATGCTATTTTTATTTAGTTGATTATACTAAAAGCACTGCATGTACATACTATATCGACGTATCTCTACGCTAACTTTTAGCGCATCCAGTATCCCTAATTCCCTGACGATTACGCCAAATAAGACATCGGTTGGAAGGTTTATTTTTTATTTATTTATGATGATTTGCATGCACCGCGCTGGATGTGACAACGCAGGCGCTATTGTCTCCCGAAATAATAACAAGATATGGTTATTTGTTTATTTTTTCCCCGTTGAAAATTTTCGCTTGACCGTATTTTATACGTGGCATCTGAATGGCCCTAAAATAATAAGTTCAGTGTGACTGACAGAACACGATTTATGATGTTTGAAAATAAATATTGTTCTCACGCTTTTCATATCGATGTGATTCTATTTGTATTTGTTTTATAGGTTGTAGATAGCGCTCATATGGTAATCTTGCATAGAGTTAATAGTTACTAGTTATTATTATGTGATAGAGTGTGTACTATTTGAGATTTCCAAGTAGTACACACTAACTTAAATCACTCTTGAAACAAAGTCAAACTTCAACATTCATAAAATTAATTATTTTCTTATTAATATCCATTATTTTAATGTTTCTTTTTTAATCGTCCCTAAAAGTAGGGTTTCTTTTAGCCTCCTCCCTTATTACGAAAATAAACATTGCAATTTAGATATAATCCTACAAATTGCAATGTTTATTTTTGTAATAAGCCAAATAAGCCCTGGACTAATGTTTCAGTTTCTGGTGAAGATTTTGTCTTAGTTCAAAAAAAAATATTTATTCTGATTATCTATCTCTTCCTATCTAAAAACAAAAAAGCACAATTTTAACATTTTTATAACAATTATTTCCAGGTATATAAACCCCGTAGCATAAACTATTAGCTACTGTTTTAAAGATGTTATCACACCGGCTATGATGTTGCCGAAACTGTTTCAAAAACGGTGTAGTAAATAAAAATGTTTTATGGTGGGAAGGGAATGAAGGGATAGACCAACATGTTAGTTTAGCGTTTGCGTTCCTGTTTTTCTTCCGTCGAATTTTTTTTTAATTAATAATTAATATATATAAAAATGAATCGCAAAATGTGTTGGTAAGCGCATAACTCGAGAACGGCTGAACCGATTTCGATAATTCTTTTTTTATTATATTCCTTGAACTACGAGGATGGTTCTTATGTAGAGAAAACGTAAATATTATGTACCACGGGCGAAGCCGGGGCGGACCGCTAGTAATTAATAAGAACTTATAAATTATTAATACAGAAAAATTTAGGTAAGGAGTTTTCAAGAACAACGCCTAATTTTGTAATTAAATTTATAAGCTCAAATCGCAGAAATTGACTCCAGGTACATCTATTAATACTAAAATTATCTTAAACACGAGTAACTAGTTAACTTCTAAATTAACATTGCAATTTATCGTTCCTAAAAATGTTAAGGCAAAATCTTACACAGTATAAACAACAAATATGAACCTTATAATAAGGACACAAGATTTAAAATGGCCTAAATAAAGCTTATTAAAAGTTCCCTTAACATAACCGTCCAAATTAACGTGACCCATCGTTCGATATTGAAACAATAGGTTTTGTGATTCAACTCATGTTGGACAAGGATCGGAGATAGCGTGGCGCGAAGAGTATATATTCTAATGGGCTATTAACATATAATACCGATTGGAGTGACTTTGACGTGCATTTCAGGGGATTTAAACCTTCGGTTGGAATATTTTTAAATATTTTTTCTTTTTACCAAACGTTTCATATCATAAGAACACATTCATGTCGATCACTACCATAAATATATTAATTTAAAGCCATCGGTAGTCTTTAACAAACCTAATTTTGAATAAAATATCAAAACACAATAATTTTAAAGGTTAGCTTATTTCATAATAATTTTTTTACAATAATTTTGACAGGATTAAATGACTAAATCGATTCAAATGAATCAAGTCACTGTGTTTTCGAAGTTGCCTTTTCTACCATATAATATACGCAAAAGATCCATATTTCTAAGACATAATTTTTTATCAAATAACACTACCAAAGGTTGACGTCCCCTGAGTGTGCGATGGCGCGCGATACGGTAGCAAATAGCGCTACTTTCGCGATCCAACATACCTCACACTAGCTAGGCGAATTAACCTCTCTAGAAACTTAGCCCTTACACAATCACAACCGAAAACAAACCTTATCTAACCTATATAAAGCGCAAATTCACTCCGCAACACCAAATTATTTAAGTCAATTGGAACGAGCCATTATACAATCTGCAAATCTCCACAACTCTAAAATAAATTAAGTACATACCATTGTATGTGATTATAACCCATATGACAACTACATAACGACGAATTCTGCATCAAATTTCATTTTCCAGCAAGTCGATAAAATTGTAGAATGAGCATGCAATTGTAGACAGAATACGCTAGAAATAAAGTTGATTTTTGAATATAGGTCGCCACGCGTTTAATAAGGCGTTGTATGCATGAAGCAAACACACAAAATGCACTGTTAGTGCACCACGCTTCTGTACAAGCTTAATAGTGGGCTACATTGAAAGGGAAATGGCTTTTCATCGTGCATTTGACTAATCAACTTGACAGAATTAAACTTTAACCCTCTACTATGACGTCGTTGCCTCTATTCTAATAAAAGTATGAGATAGATACTAATTATACAGCTATTCTTAACTTAACTCAACTTACCAGTATTGATTACACATTGTATATTAATTTAAAATGCTTTAAAATACATAATAAAATAGATTTGGATATTTATATTCTTCACATGATCTCATAATAATTTAAACAGTAATAATAATATCCTGTGACAACAAACTAAAACAAAAACTTAGTCCTTAGCAATAAGAAAGAAGAAACATAGGTAATTAGTTGCCCAATACTTTAATGTATAAAAAAGCCGCCTCCACACTAACCAACTGCAATCGTCATCGTGTGGCCTGAAATAATAGGCTCGCACTGGGAGGTATTGAGACATCAGCCGGTATTAACTGCTTCGTGATTCCCGCGCCTGCGCTCGTTAGATCGCGTGCACGTTCTATCGGTGTTCCATTTTTGAAAATTGACGAAATAGAGCCATAGACTAAATAAAGGGTTTTTTTTGCATGCGCAGATTGTGAAAAATGGGTTATGACTTTTGGCATTTTGAATTGGTAATTAGCACAGGTAATTAGGTATGTTATTTCTGTGCGAGATTTCACTGATGACATTTCATATTAGGTAAATTTACTGGTCAAACCAAATGAACTTTTAATGTCATATTTTTGTAATAGGTTTGTTGAGACCCATGTTCAGTAAAATTTTCCTAAAATTAATACATATTAATTACATATAAGTTACCTATTCTTTAATAAACAATTCATAATTATTATAATATATTATAATAATTCAAATTAATAATTCTAAGTCATTAACTTAGGCTTCATGCATCTATTCAAGCTCTCAAGATAATGACATTCAAGTCAATTTCACACTAAAATAAGTTGTCCAAACACCGTATATTATCATGTAACGCGACCAAAAGATCTTCATTAATTAACGATCACACGGCCCGCTAAACTATTCAAGAGCCATTAAGCCGCTAAAAGCCACTAATCGGCTTGTTTCCGCTACCCTCAGTAATTATCGGCTGCGGCTTTTTATACTCTGTGCTTTTTTTATTCGATTTATTTTGTCAAGGAGGTTGAGGTTACATGGTGAAATATTGATTTAAAATTTGGCAGGTCTATGAGAAAAATAGACTACTCAATTTTATGTTAACGTAGACCGTACACTACTTATGTAATTTTACGCTCAGGAAATACACCTCCCTGTAGTAAAAAATGTGTTAATTACACGTTACAACGACATAATAATATTATAAACTAGTCAGAAACATAACTAACAAACACCCCAGGACTGATTACATTCTGTCTAACTTTTAACAAATCTCTACCAAAACCATGGTTGTCAAATTTTACTACATGCACAAAACAATTAAAATATTCCTGAAAAACAAACAAGCGCCATGTAAACCCACCCTAAACACCTATTAAAAAGCGTCAACAGCATTAGTTGCTGAAAATAGTCTTCCGTTAACAAAAAGTGGCGCCATCTAACGCTAAAAGCTGTGAAATATATAACTTCCTTAACATTAGTGTTACATCCCTTTGTCACTTTATATAGATTAATTTACTAATAATAACTATATTATGGACTCTGAAATGGACTTTGGTAGATGATTTTGCCGAAGCCGTTTCGGAGGAGAATGGTAACTAACATTGTGACACGAGAATTTTATCTATATTAATATTATTAAGCTGAAGAGTTTGTTTGTTTGAACGCGCTAATCTCGGGAACTACTGGTCCGATTTGATAAATTATTTCGGTGTTAGATAGCCCATTTATCAAGGAAGGCTGTATGTATATTATCATATCGCTAAGACCAACAGAAGTGGAGCACTGCGGGTAAAACCGCGGAGCACAGCTAGTATACATATATAGAGAAGATAAAATGTGAACGTATTATTTGTAACACAATATACTGCTCTACAAAAATATGCAAAATTTGATAAATATATAACAATATATTTGTCCATGAGTAGTGAGTAAACTATGTTAATCAATCCATAAATTCGCTAAGCAAAAAAACAAAAACACAAAGCTAAAAATAATTAAAACTTCAAAAACCTAAACAGGATCCCATTTACAATTTGCCAAAAGCAATCATAATAATTTTATTTTTAATTATAACTTACGTCAACCTCTGCTCAGGCGATTAACAAAAAATGTTGATTTACCATTGTAGGTACTTCAATTAGCTCTTATCCCCTTTTAATAAAGTTAAAAATTGTTTAACATTGAACTAAATAATTGACCCATTTCTAGTTAGGAAACAAAAGAAAAAAAATGTTTCCAATGAAAATATTTGGCAGGTAATAAACCGGGAACCGCCCATTGAACTTAATTATACGAAGATGTCTTCTTAGATAATAACACGGCTTCCTATTTCAGTTATTTATATTGAGAAATATTTTTTTCTGCATCCTTAAAACTATTATTAACCTTGATTTGTAATTTGTGATCATTTTACTAATTACAGCAATAAATTATATTTATTAAATGTAATTTGTAACTAATTAATATTATGTAAATGTACCACCTACAATAATTACTAAAAGTATCTTTAATATAAAAAGCCTTTTATTAGTATAGGAAAACACAGAAAGTAGGTTAGTATCATCTTAATTTAGAATTTTAGTCTAAAATATTGACTAAGCTTCCAATGACTGTTAAAATATATCCTAGAGAACACTCCATTTTTACATACAACATAGCAATAACACGCAAATATTATCTTAAACAACCTGAACAAACCATATAGTTAATAATTAATAATGTGAATTGTGATATACATAAATTTAAAAAAATTGAACGTATTACATGTGTATAATAATTACAATATTGTATCTACCCACTTTCCACTAATTTCAAACTCTAACAATGACTATAAACCTATATTCTTGCCCTTTGAAGATTTTACAACTCCATAATGTGTTACGACTCATAATACCTGTGGTAGGTATCACTTTACAATAATATCATAAAACTTAAAAAAAATGTTTATCAGATTATTATATACAAACATAATATATTCTAGGAAGAGAAAAATCTATTTAAATAAATAGTTATTTAAAGGATTCATTTGGAAGAGCAAATATTATGTTTATTTTTTTAATAAATAGATACCTAGTATTTTCAATTATTGATTACCCTTGCGTATAAACTTATTATAAACCCTTACGTATAAACACTTTAACAAAATACTATTTTATGTATATCTTAGATTAAATAAATAACAAATAATAGAGACAGTTTACAATAATTAATGCTCAATTACTTTAATTATTTTCATAATTCCCGATATTATTCCTTTAGTGCATCGAAAGTGTTTCAAATGAAATCGTTACATCTAAATAATATAATAAATAAATCGCGAATCTATTCCTTCTTCCCAAATACACCACCAATTTACACGAACAGCCTGACTTTCTTAACACCACCAATTTACATGCATATGTTCAGTATTGCATTATCAGTACAACAAGAAAACAACACATTTTAATAACCACAAATCTAACTTCGCAATACACCGACCCCTAATTACGAAGCTGGTCGTAAACCATCAAAACTGCTTCATTCACAATAAGTAATAACCAATGTACGCAATTATTTCATCCAGAAGCAATTATTGTCAATTCAATCTTATAACCACTTAATTTGATTGTCCGTTTTATCGGCCATTTTTATTTTCGCAATCTCTTTGATTTGATTGCTTCTTAATTTTATATCTGAGATTTACAACAACAGAATTGGTTTACTAATTTTGTGAGATTATTTTTTAATGATTTTCAATTTTATTGCAAGTTTTTAAATTTTAAGTTTATCACATTTTATTATGCTCATCATGATGAGTTATAACTTTACTTTCAAGACCAAAAGTTTTACAAAATCATTCTTTTTATAATATTCATCCAATACCATTCAATAAATTATAAATAATTTGCATATTGCAGGTTCAATAACTCGAGCATCAAAAACTAATATTTTTATTTACCTACCTTTGTACTACTCTTTTTTTTTACTTTTAACCATTTCATTCATAAACTCTAATAATATCTTTCTTATATTTAGTTTAATACACTACAAACCAAACGCCATTGATAATAGAGATTTTTACCATTATATAGATAGTTCCCATATTCCCAGAAACACAAAAAACATGCACCCGAAAACGATTTCTTATACTAATTATAAAATGTCAGAATTAAATCAATTACAATAGAGATGGTAGAAATTCGGCGTTCTTTGCTGAACAATAATAGACCGGGAGATACTGACACAAAATTTCGAGTCATTTGTAACAGGATTGCGGTTCTACAGGGGTCTTAGTACGCAATGACAAAAAGAAAAACGATGGCGTGAACGCTGGTACCGGCGGCTTAGTCGCGTGGGCGTTAGTCGAACTCGTCGGAAAATAGCGAAAGTCAAACGATTTGTAACAGTATGGCACTTATTTTTCCTGTAAGTTTGAGGATCAACAAATATAAATACAAAATTTCAAAGATCTAAGTGTTGGAAATCCTCACTTATATAAATTAATAATAAATTAAGTTTTCAAGTATAACAGCACTTTTTCCCCCTACTAGAAGTATGGCAAATATAACCCTTATTCAAACGCGAGGCTGTGGAGGAGCTAACAAAAAAGTAATATACGTTCCTGGGTAATTTTGGGTCGTAGATTTCAAAAATACACACAAAAAAGGGGTTAGTGGGGGGGAAGTACCCTTTTTCGGTGGGAAGTATATATCCCGTCATCTGTTCTCTCTTGTAAAAAGTTTGGAAAGGTGGGAACTATAGCTCCCAGTGTCCACTCCAGACATCAATATTTTAAAACACTAGTTAGTTGCCCTGACTCCACTTGTGAATTTGATGTTATCATAAAAAATTATAAAGATCAAGTTTTTTAATAAAGGATGTGAAAGTACTCATCAATGCAAGTTTCTTTTACTGAGGGAAGAATTCGGGAATTGAAAAATGAATGACTTCAACATAAAAATGGCATTTTTCTAAAACAAAATAAAAACAATAGGTAAATACTAATGTATAGAGTTAAGATTTCTAATTTTCTGATCAGGAAATAACGAATAACAATAAATAAGTTGCTTATACCAACTAAAAAAGATTTTTTAGACACACAGATTTTATATATAGAATTTCCGAATGTCGTGTGCAGTAACGAACACTGGGATGATATCTTCCCACTTAAAGACTTAATTTCAATCGACTCTACCAAGGTATATACGAAAGATTCTGGGCATATTTTTACGTTTCACGCAACCGTAATATAGTCTAGTTTACATAGCTAGAACTCAAATCTACTTATCTAATTTTTTTTGAGCACTACACCAAAAACTAAAAAATAACGGTCGTTTTCGGCTGCAAAATCACGTCACCTAACTTTGACGTGTGTTTACCATGACATGTGATAATTCTCTGAAAAGTGTTTCTATGAAAAAAAGTTCTCTAAAATGTTAAGATTGCCTAGATAAATATTACATTGCATTAGGTTTAAGCATATAAAAATAAAACACGATTTACTTCAATCTGAGAGGTGGGAAGTATAGCTCCCAGCGTTTTAATAAGGGATAATAATGGTCACATTTTATCAAATACTCTCCAAAAATCCAAATGCAATACTGGTACAAAAAGTTTGGCGAAATAAAAATTTTTTGCAGATTTTCGGCGGTATGGCGACCATTTGGAATCGTCCGAAAAGTATGGCATGGCGATTTTCGTAAATGGCTGCACGACGATAGTTACCTGTGCAAAAGTTAGCCTGGTACAAATGGTTGAATGATTGTTTTATTTAAATCAACACATTCGCGTCGGTATGGCGGGCTGTAAGTCACACCGGAAAAGTATGGCATGACACTACCGCCTACTACTTTTTTATGAGCTATCGGTAAATTCTAAAATTTTTGTGTTACAAATCGTTTGACTTTCGCTATTTTTCCGACGAGTTCGACAAACGCCCACGCGACTAAGACACCGGTACCAGCGTTCACACCATCATTTTTCTTTTTGTCATTGCGTACTAAGACCCCTGTAGAACCGCCATCCTTGTTACAAATGACTCGAAATTTTGTGTCAGTATCTCCCGGTCTATAAATAATGTGACACAGCAGGTGAGGATAGGTCCCTTGTGACAAAAAACTTAACTTTATGTCCTTTGATTTGGTTATCTCTTAACAAAATAAAGTTCTGTAGAGTGGCGTAAAATAGTCGCATGTGATAATTATACAGAGCTATTAAAATTAGTACGGACTCTACTAAATACTTGTTTAAAAAAAAATCAATGTCACTCAAGCTATAATTGTCTAACACCTGAGAAATTGCACATAAAATTTGATTTTAAAATTTCTAGAAAACAACGACTTCATAAGTAGATATATTATAATATTGCCACTCAATGGCCACTCTAACAACATGTATGCCAAAGAAAATATAAGCCTTATAAATTTATAATACGTGTAGGTATCTTAAGCGGCGTATTGCTAGTTAACTAATTTATAATTCATTAATCTCTGATAACGCATAATACTCATAAAATGTATGAATGTACAAACAAAAATTGTAAAAACTCCCTTCAAAACTAAATACATATTTAACAAAGCATTAACAGCTCCATATAATTCCCAAGTACGGGTCAAGTTTACGCATTTTTTTAGCGACTTTTTATACCGGAGCGATGCGAGATCATTAAAAGAGACCCGTTTCGGCACTTTTGTGGGCCAAACGAATAAATTCGGACGGTAGCGACCAACATATTATCATACTAATTAATCGGTTGGGTTTCATGGGCGAATTTTAAACGTATTTCACGTTGATATCTTTATAAAGTTTCTAAATAATGGCCGAATTAGCTGGCCCCTATTTTGCTTTATTGGTGGTGGTATTTTAATAATGCTTTTAGTGTATGCTGTTGAAAAGCAAAATGTATTAAAACTGTCTCGATGTAGATGTAATACGATACTTAGTATAGACGCATGTATAGCTTCTCTTCTCTCTCTTCTTTAGTTCTATACCAATATAAATCAATATCTGATATATCATATAATATCTGCAAAGAATAGCGCTAGAATTATGGAAATAAGTATGAAACTAGGAAATACTACCAAATATTATATACACAGTAAGGTTTCGAATTAATTATATTTCTCACATGAATCAGGATTCATAAGTGAGTAATTGCACAGAATCCATACTTAATATTATAAATGCGAAAGTAGGTAACTCTGTCTGTCTGTCTGTTACTCAATCACGCCTTAACTGCTGAACCAATTTGCATAGAGATATTTTGATACCCGAGAAAGGACATAGGCTACTTTTTACCCCGGGACATAGGATAGGTTTTATCCCGGAAATCCCACGGGAACGGAAACTATGCGGGTTTTTGTTTGAAAACCTCGAGTGAAGCCGCGTGCGAAAAGCTAGTAGTTAATAAGGTAATTGATACTTATCCAATCATTATTTTCGTTTCATCATCTTTCGATCTCACTCCTGTCCTCCTCCTCCTGTCTGAAGTTAATTAAATCCTGACAAATCATGTTTGCAGTACAGACATACTTAACTATAGGTATTTCTTACATCCTTATTTTATTCAACAGGAAACAACTCTACAAGATAATTGTTTGTTTTAGAATTATAGTAGTAGTAATATTCTTGACATACCTAGTAACTTTTATTAGGTAGTAAGGGTGGGTATCTATATTAAATGGATATAATAGAACTTTATACGGAAAGTTTTATCGCAAATATTTCTCAAATATCTTCACCAGCAACACTTCAAAATTACTCCAAACAACCCTCACTAAATCAAAAATACCTTAAAGACTCCAATATCAAACTAAATAATCCATAACACATTATTTAAGCGATGACAATACAAGATTAACGATACCAATAAAATCCTGCTCCTTCATAAAAATGCATTCAAGTTATTAATTCATTTTTTATATTTTTATGGATAGAAGACATTCCGGCGATTAAGGATGCGTTTTTTATACATTTTTGTATCATTTGCCACACTCGATGATTTTATGTTAAACTGAAGGCTTTTAGAATGTGATATTCTTTTTTAACTTACCTTATAAAATATAGGTGTAGTTTGTAAGTATGTGTACCTTTTTTTTTAGTGGGGAAATCTTGCATAGATACCCACGGCCTCCGGGGAAGGGGCCGTGGGTTATGTCGGATTCCAACCGAACAAAACCCCACTGTGTTCCGTCAAGCCGCATCAACGACAGGGCCACGGGTATGGGTAAAATTCATCCGTGACCCCATCAGCGACCCAGTCTACCCTAAGAGACTTATAACTTGTCTTAGAGTAGAGCTTGTCTTTGAATCAACTAGTGAGTATTTAAAATTTAGTAGCATTCGAATGCTATAAAAATGAGCATTTTTAGAAGAATTGAAATAATTCAACCATGCATGTTCTAATCCCGCCTCGCGATCGAATATATTTTGTATTCTTTAAAAAAATCTTAGATAGGATTACTATGTAAGTACATGAATATGGAATAACAATAGTGTATATATCCTTATAAGTAAGAAGACTTATTTAACATACAACGAACAAATAAGTCAGAAAAATTCATAATATTTAATACAATTTCACATCACATCACTTTTCAGTCTCCAACGCTTTCATATGCGCCAAATAAATAGTCCACACAAAACTAGCGGCACTAACGAAAACGATGCGGTTCTTCTCTGACACAAAGTAGAAGTTAATTGTCTGCGCTGTCGGCCAAAATATGACGCCAATCTTGTATGTCGGCCAGAATTTTTCTCTCACTTCGTTGATACAGGATTTCAGAGGCTTTTGTTCGAGCAAACTCATGCCAAAAAAGAAGTAGGCCATTGCCGCTGGAGAATATGATACCTGAAGATTAAATAAACCGGCCAAGTGCGAGTCGGGCTCGCGCACAAAGGGTTCCGTAGCAGCAAATATAATAAATTACAGTTAAATCAACCTATCTCAAAAACTATAAGAGATACTTTGATCAAACCAAAAATCGTTGAAAGAGTTAATTAGCATGCATCACCTATATTTTTTTTAGAATTTTATACCCCGTAGTTATAAAAATAGAGGGGGGGGGACATACTTTTTACGACTTTGAGAGCTGATATCTCAAAAACCGTTCACTTTAAGAAAAATGTTTTTTAGAAAACTTTATATCATTTTAAAAGACCTTTCCATTGATACCCCACACGGGTATGTACATCGAAAAAAAAAATTTCATCCCTCAGTTACATGTATGGGGGGCCCCACCCCCAATTCTTTTTTTTACTATTTAGTGTCATATTTTTGTAGCGGTTCATACAACACATATTCCCATCAAATTTCATCACTGTAGTACTTATAGTTTCCGAGTAAATCGGCTGTGACAGACGGACAGACGGACAGACGGACAGACGGACATGACGAAACTATAAGGGTTCCGTTTTTGCCATTTTGGCTACGGAACCCTAAAAAAGACGTGTGGCACTCGGGGACTGCCACGGTAAAGCTATTGCATGCTATGCCTTCAAGCCACACCTCTGCGCCCGTCGGAGTGGGGAGCGTGAGGTTTATCGTTACGCAATTTCTGGATTCGGTCCCCGCGCTCAAGGCCCGCGATAGAAGCTATGCAATAGCTTAATAAAGTATTTTTTAGGTAACTAGGTACATGTCAAGAATTAAATTTCTATTTCCTGAGAATTCTACATTTTCTTCGGTGCATAATTACATCAAACATAGAGCTAGAGCAAGAGCATTATTTCGTGTTGTTTTAGTGTAAACGAAAACTCGTATTCAGTGTTGTTCAGTATTAGAAAATTGCATAGAATCTTTTCGGACGCACTAAGAACAACGAAAGAATGCTCTACGCCTGTTTACAGTAACAAATTTGACATAGTGGGGTTAGAATGAGCATTCGCTCGTTTGATATACGTGTAAATGCACCGTACCTAGGTACATATATTTCGCTCTTTACATGTTCTATTTATATTGATTAATATACTTAAATTGAAAATTTACAATCAATTCAGTAAATTCAGTTCACAATTTATTCACGCATGGAAACAATATTTGCGTTATAACTATTTTACTTTATAGTCATTGCCATAGCCCACATGCATTGTACTTGCAGCTAATAGCAACAACCAACAGCATTACTCTATCATCATCTTATCTTAATCTTAATACTATTATAAAGGCGAAATTTTGTAAGGATGTATGGATGTATGGATGTTTGTTACTCTTTCACGTAAAAACTACTGAACCGATTACAATGAAATTTAGCACACATATAGAGGGTAACTTGGATTAACACATAGGATAGGTTTTATCCCGGAAATCCCACGGGAACGGGAACTATGCGGGTTTTCCTTTGAAAACGCGGGCGAAGCCGCGGGCGGAAATCTAGTAATAATATAAGCAAATAAGCAACTCTTATACTAAAATACCTGTTCAATAACAGCTCTTTTAATCGCCGTATACAGCGTTTTCCTCTTAAAATATCGGCTCGAAAACTTCAACCAACCATAAAACACTGGGGCCATACAGAATGTGCCGAAGAAGCTGTATCTCGCTGCTCTATTCCAGTCAGCATTTTGTATGGTCGTACCATTCGCTATATAGTCCTGGGCTATGCTACAAGTAGGCCATATTATCGCATATGACACCATGCCACGGATTAAAGGAAACTGTACGGGAAGACTTAGAACCTTTGTTATTATGCTACTCATTTTTCTGAAGGTAATTTTGACGGTGAGATGTGAAACTTTGATGCGATGACTACGCTACGTCATGAATGATAGTTATCAGGAATTTGATATTTTGGTATTGACAATTTGATTGAAGGCTAAAATGTAGCCCTTTAAGATTACAGATAAATTTGCCAAGGTATAAATAATACCCTTGTAATATAAGGTAATACCCTTGGTATTTATTTACGTTAAAAATTAAAATATATAATCTTCTTGGTTAAAATGCTTATAGGTTTTAAGTGGGTTTCAATATTTTCAATGTACAGAATTGACCCTTCTACAGATTTATTATATGTATAGATATGTATAGATTGATAAATATATACCTATAATATGTAGGTACGTATTTATAAATCTGCATTTCTATTTTCTATACATAAAACTTTCCGATGGATGAATTTGTGAAAATACTAATTGTTTAATTAAATAGATCTATTACTAGTGGTTTCATAGAGTTATCAATAGAGACAAAACATTCTGACATCGATTCGCTCCATCCCAGACTAAGTATTTACTATGTATTTATAAAATTACACAAATCATGTCACAATTATATTTACTAATCGTTCCAAAAGATCTGAGCAGTGACCACCCATCGAGACAAACGATAAGAACAATCGAATTATTCGATTATTTCACTCGAGTGAATCGATTCAGCGCGGTGATCGTCTTTGCGATAGATGCAGTGATTCGGCAAAAATGACGCGCGTGCGGCCGCGGCACATGATTAGTCAATTAATTAATTAATCAGATATTGTTTAAATATTTGAAATTATAATCGTTCTTGAATTGATTGGCATTATTTCGTGGCTATTTAAATGTTTGTCATGTATCAAAATAAAACTAATTGATTATTTATTTTATTATTATTTATTATACTGTGAGTATGTACCTACCTATTAGCACATACTCTTAGGTGTTAATACTTCTCTTCAAATCTTACTAACACAAAAATTTAAAAGTACCTACCAGTTACCACACGCAAACTCGGTCTGTATTCCTACACATCTGAAAATTTTCAAAGTTAATTTTATTATTTTGAGAAGACTCGTCTTCAAGATCAAAATCTAAAATAGCGCCATCTATCGAAGTATAACGAGGACTATTTTAATATTTGGTTATAGCGCCATCTAGTACGTCGACTTGTGATTACAATAAAGCGACATCTATCTAAATGTAAGTAGAAGTCACAATCAACTACTAACAGCTAGTTCTACTACTGATCACTAGAGGACGCAATCATCAAATTTATTTAAAAAATAACCATTTGGTGGCGAAAACAGCTACATACGTTGCGGGTGCAAAATTCTTAATAAATTTATTATTGAAAAATCATAGCTACACACTAACATAATTATTTTCTTAACATTTTATAAATCGTTTTCCTATCTGATACTAGATGGCGCTACTCTGTGTGCGACCATTTAATTTATTTAATGTAATGTTGATCGAGTAGTGATTCTTCCTTGACTACCATTTATAATATTATAATAATAATAAAAAAGATATTTTACAAGAGTGAAATGCATAAATAGATATAAATTTTATATTAATAATTTAATAATTTAAAAGCTTCACTACATTTCCATTCGACCTGTATTTACTAGTATTGTTCCAAATAACATTCTTACAATTTACATAGTAAGTTGAAAAATAATAACTTTCGTTGAGCAAAATCATATTTAGAATTTCAAAGGTTTCAGAAGCAGTTTGCAAATTTTATGAACACGATTGCTACAGTGTTCGGTAACAATTAAAAGCTAAAAGAATCGTTCTAAATCTTATTATATTTCAAAAACATTAGATATTTTTAAATTAGCTTTCAGTCCCTATAACAACTTATAATTACTAGCACCATTAAATCCCACACTTATTGTAAAGTAGAACATAAAAATGTATTTTTATTACATCGTTTGACACAAACTATTTAAAAAATTTTGACATTTCAACCAACATGTTGACAAGTATGGTTTTAACCTGTTTTAACGATGTGCTAAATACTTCAGTGTTATATTTTATTGTAAACAAGAATTTTGAAGTTTTTTGGCTACGGTGCTTTTTCAATAATATTTACTTTGCAAATTGCAAGTCAAAGTTACCAAAGTCTTTTAAAAAAATATTGGATTATAAATGATATAAAACAGTCGCTTTACGAAACAGATTTTGATGGTTTTTTTTTTAATAGATAGAGTGAAGAGAAAGGTTTTAGTTGGTACTTGCATAATTTGTTAAGTTTTAAGTTTTCTTTAGAAAGTTTTGAACAAAATATTCGTTTACATTTAATTTTGTCATAACTCCGTCTCACCACATACGACTTTCCCTTATTCCGAAAACTAAGCAAAATAACATCAAACCACAGGACACCAGAAAAAAAATAACGGAAGCTCTATTGTTTTTTGTCCGTAGAGATGTCCAATTTTATTGTGCTGTAAAATTTAAGATTGACAGATTTTATGGTTAAATGTGTTAATAATGAAAAAGTTCGTATGTTCAAAATAAACATTTGAATGATTTTCTTATTAGTAGTTCTGAAAAGACAACCTAGTAGTTACCTACCTACCTAACTACTGTTATTTAAATCCTAGTAGTTACCGACCTACCTAACTACTGCTTAAAAGCATTTTTGTAATATTTTTCTTTTTACATTTAGGTATATATACCTTTTCATTTTTAGCACATTTTAAGTTATAAATAAAAATAAAGTTAAGTATTATTTTTTTTTAATAATATTAAGATCATTGTTGTTGTTTCATATGTAAGTACATTTAAACGGTTTTGACTGAAATTGAAAGACCCCACAGAGCGAAGCCTCTCGAAGCAATTGCAGCGCGAAGCAGCTGGGTCAGTGTAGACGATGATTAATTAATTATTTAAGAGAAAATGCAGGATATACCTACATAATAATTAATAAATTATTGTTCTTTACAGAATGTTTATCATCTAATATATTATAATATTATGGCCCTATTTACCTTTTTGATAATATCTAATTACCTAATTATTATTTTAAAAAAATTCAATCGATCTTCAAGGAAATGTGTTTTGATTGAAAATACAAACAAATGTTACTTATATTAGTCGTAAAATAAGATAAATTCATGTTGTGCATACGCCAACTCATATTTATAAAACTGTATATAATTTATGTAACGACCTTTTATGATCCTTAAATAAAGAAATGAAAATAAAATAAAACTGAACTGCATTAAGATTATTTAGAAAAGCTCCATATAGAAGTCTATACCTACCTACTAGTCTTTAGGCAGCGTAGTCACTTCATCCCTTCAATACTGGCTCTAACTACCTATCGCAAATATCTAGTGTGTCTAGTGTACTAGATTAGTCACACAGATTAGTCAGCATTCAGGAATATAATAACAGAGCCGCTCATACCCATTGATATTATTATCTTATCCAGTTTGAGTTATTATCGGCGTTTTCTAAGATTCCTAAAACAAACCTATGTGTAGGTACCTATAATACCTAAGCTACAGCAATTAATTCTTATATGTATTGATAAATTATTGTTATTGTGTTTTAGCTGAAATAAATATTTTTGTATATTTCATTTTCATTCGCTTGGATTATGGAATTTATTACAATTTTATTCAAGATAAAATTTTAAAATTTAAATGAAAATATAAATAAAAAATAAATAAAGCTCCCGTGATATAGGTAGTGTACCTACCTACGGCATGTTTCACAATCACTGTCACACAATGGTTTTATGAGACTAGGTAAACAATTAAACATATACGCAGTCACGGAAATTGGAAAATTTTCCATGGTGTATTGGGGTAGAGTTGGTTATAGATATTTGTTATTTTATAATTAAAGTGAAGATTTACCATAACACTTTTAGGTGGGGAAAATTAATTAATTATTAACAGGCATAGTAATTATTAGAAAAAATTCGATCACAAGGCGGGACTCGAACCCGCATCCTTTCTCGCCAATCCGGGGCGGATGCCTAACCAACTCAGCCACTCGTGACCGTGAAATTTATATTTATAGAGCATTTGAATGCAGTAAAACCAAAACTATCAAATTCAGGCATAGTAATTGTTTTAATTTCACTCTTTGTAGGAACCTACTTACCGCAAGTACACTATCATCATCATCATCATCGATATTACAATCCTGTATTATTACTTCTTCCCTAATATAAACAAACATCACCTTTGTAACACCGACACAGGAATATTGCGACGATGTGTTGAAACATTATAAACATTCGTGCCATCGACGTCTCTCAATAACCGCTTCAATAAATAAACTATAAGAAATATGTGGTTATTTCTCGTTAATAGTATTAAAAATTATGAAGTGCTAGAACTGAACTCTTTGGATATTTTGATGAAATCACAAATTTGAATGTAAATTACTAATATGTATATATATAACTATATAGGTGTGTAATTTGTCTTATTTTTAAAGTAGGTAGGTATTGAAAATTAACGTGAATGACAAATAGATGAAACAAACTTTTTTGTTTGGAACAAACATGATTGGAGAAAGCTCTAGCTTAGAGCGTGCTAGAGCTTACTCTCGTAAGTTCAAATTCAAATTACATTATATATTTGCAAGAATATACCTAGGAACTTCCTTTTTCTTTAGTTATTCTAACTTTCTGAAGTGTGAAACAACTTTTTAGTACGACACATTTTAGTTTTAGCTACCTTTTACTACCTACTTAAAGACTGATGACATGAAAATAATTTTGCTAATGCATTAGGTAAAAAAAAATTAAATAGTTGTACCTCTAAATTAATTATGGACTTGTAAATTGCGTCCAAGGTTTAGATTAAACATCATTATATTTGCTTGAAAATAAAATTACTTTTACAGCTTGTTTCAGATTGTATTGTAAGTATTTTTGTTAAAATTGTTCAACAACTTAAACCTAATTAATCGGTGAAATAATAATTGGTTGTTTTAACACAAATTTTGTTAATAAAATGCCTAATACATAGTAACAAATCCTAAAATTATGAGTACCTACCTAATAAGACTTATTAATAAGAATACAAAAAAAAGTTTAGTTTCACATTAATTATATTGTTCCTACTTATCCTAAAAAATCAAATACGACAAATCACCAACGCGTTAATTAATATCTCCGAACAATTAACAAAATAAACGAGACGCGAAGTTCACAGGCAAATGATATCATCCATTTATTTACATTTCAAGCAGCCCTACACAGACAGAGACACACATACCCAAAACCACATGTGTAACAAGGACAGTAAACACCCCATGGCCACGCCCACAAACCAGCAGGCATCGGATTGGTTTCGAATCCCAATCACATTGACCATCAGTCTCCCACTGCATGTGCTCAAAACCACAACACAATTAAAGTGAAATGAAAGTGTGAAAATGAATTACGAACAACACAACGAAGTGTCGACCTCATACAACAACAACAACCTGAAGCACAACTTTAACGAGTGCAAAAATGACTTCTTTTACCCGGAGTGTGATAAAAAGGACGACAAATACTTTCGCCCGAAAGTCGAGGATACACAAATGAATTCTTGTTTGAGCACACCGTTCTCCGTCAAAGATATCCTGAACATAAACCAGACGTCGTATTATGAACAGAATGATGTTTGGAAACGGGATAGGGAGCAGAGAGGGCAAGACTACGAAAGATTATACCATCAGAGCAGCTATTGTACCGAATATTTCAACCAAATGTACCCAGCGCATGCTAATGTTGAGTATTGGAACCCCGAATACCATGAAAACAAAGTGGACGAATACTATAATAATTATAATTACTGTCAGAATGTATATCCAAATCAGGAACAGTATCAAATGCATGTACAAATGCCGCCTAAATTAGATAATATGGGTGTCATACCGCCTGTTAATCCTGGAGCTAAACTCGATAAAGAAATGCCCATTCCGGACATTGGTTTGCCACCGGCTTATTTACATAATGTGGAACCAAAGTTCTCTGCAATGTCTAGGAAAACGAGTAAGTATTTTATTCCTTCTCATTTAACTATCACGAAAAAAGCCCTGTAGGTATAGGTAATTTGTATTCTATCGTTTACATATTTTATTAAGACGACCTTTTTCAATCACTAGTTTGTTTATGTTCCCAAACGACTAAAATAAATGTTTATTATTGAATAAATAAATTAATTAATAAGCTGTTTTTTATCCCGAGCTATTAAGATAATTTAATAAAATGGCTCTATCATCTTACAAGTCAAATATCATCATCTTATGTTATCCTTAAAATATTTGTTTAAATCATACTTATTTCTATCAACAGAGACGCCATGCCCCGCAAAAGAAAAAACGAGAGACAAATCAACAAAGAGAAAACCACGCATTCTGTTCTCTCAAACTCAAGTACACGACTTAGAAGTGAGATTCAAAGCCCAGAGATACTTGACAGCACCCGAAAGGGAACAGCTAGCGAAGAAACTAAACCTCACTCCAACACAAGTGAAGATTTGGTTCCAAAACCGACGGTATAAAAGCAAAAGAATAAAATCACCAGAGGTAACAACATCCACAGACGCTAAACCAAGCAAAAGCTTTGGTAGAAAACTATTTAAACCAGAGAGTAGAGACAAAGTCGGTATGCATAATTACGAAGGTTTTAAACCTGACATGTCAAACGAACTAAATCCAGGCATATATTTCGATGATAGTGTAAATTACGGAGAGAATGAAAAATACTACGGTAATCGTTTGCAAATAGACGAGACGGTTGGAAGTACTTCGAATTTCTATGTACCAGAAACTTTACCTAAAGAAGATATTTATAAAGAAACAGAAATGAAAAAGTACTTCCCAATCAACTATGTTTGTTAATTACGTGTTAAGACTGACTGATAGCCAAAGAGAATTATTTTGTTACATTTTTTGTTACGTATTTGCAAGTGCAATTGATATTTTGTATTAGATTAAGATTAAGTAATATGTGCCATTTTGTAAATAAATATGAAAGACTGAGGTTTTCGTTTTATTGGTTGTTGCGTTATTACAGTAAAATATATTATATACTTTTAATATTATAAAGCTCAAGAGTTTGTAGGTATATGTTTGAACCGCTAATCTCAGAAACTAATGGTCCGATTTGAAAAATTATTCCGGAGTTAGATTAGCCCATTCATCAAGGAAGGCTATAATATCATCACGCTAAGACCAACAGGAGCGGGGCGGGTAATTAGCTTATTAATTGATTTATTGCAATAAAATAGAGTAATAAAATTGTAGGTATTTTTTCTACATTCGTGTAGAGACTAAACATAAAGACTAACTAAAACTAGACATTCCATAAAGCTCAAAAATATATGAAAGCTTTAATTTTTTTTTATGTTTAAAAATACTAAATACTAATGGTTTTTAGAAAAATGTTTACACTTTTGGAACCGGGACGAACAGCTAGGTACTGTAACAAAATATTAAATGGAATTAAGTCTATTTAGGTCATATAAATGTAAAAATTTGTAAACATTAAAATTTTATTATGTCTCTACCTGTTGCTCTATATAATCCCCTGAAAAACTGTTTTAAATATAATATGTATAGGTTTTGTACAATGAATACCTATTGTCAACAACAGGAAGTATAGTAAGCTAAGATAATCTATACTAATATTATAAAGAGGAAAGGTTTGTAATTATGTATGTATGTATGGTTTTCACGCATTAACTACTGAACCGATTTCAAAAATTCTTTCCCCATTAGAAAGCTGCATCTTCACTGAGTAACATAGGCTATATTGCATTTTCAAAAAAATTAGAGATCCTTACCAAAAATGCAATAATGTAACCCAAGGTGTAAAAAATTCCTTAATAAAAATTCTGTCATCGCTTGCGCTGCGGAATCTATTCCTTGAAGTACGAGGATGGTTCTTATGAAAAAAAACGAAAACATACCACGGGCGGAGCCGGGGCGGACCGCTAGTAAGATATAAATTATTGTATGGAAATTGCAACAAGTATTTACGTAGGAGTTGATAATAAAAATACACATAACATACTTTAAATAAAGATGTAAAAATTGTCTGAACTTGCAGTAGTACAGAGTATCTACTACTTTATATTAGTAGTGTTAATTGGCTCTATTAGGGAGTGTTATTCAATTGTATGTGTCGAATGTATATGTAGTGGAATTTTAAGAAAATAATGTATTATATGTAGATACCAACGTATTTTAAATGAATGAATGAATTTATTTAACAAGAAAAGCCTCTGAGCCTAATAATTTTTGAAATCTGTCGAGGTTAAGTTGAGGTCGTTTTCTGTCACTCTGTGCCTGACTCGTAAAACAAACGAATAAATAACAATCATAACATTCCTCTTTCTAATATCTATTTATTACATAAATATATTAGTATTCAAATTAATTTATTAAAATTCAAATAAAATTACACGGTTATTAAAAACAACCTGTTAAAAACTCCCGCCCATAAAAATACAGACAAAGCTATTACTTAATATTCGATACAGATAAAAAATAATACATTTACCGCAATATTTCAACTTTTTTTTCAGTTCAATTTGTAGAGAAAGTTTTTATCTATATTGCTACCATACCACACTGATCTGGGGTTGGTCTTTGGTAAACGGGCGTTTTCAATAAAATTTAAATCAGTAACTAAAATATGAAAAAAGTGAAGGCAATGCGTTAATATTGCAGTTTTTGTTTAGTAGAACTTTTATCATCCTTCATTTTCCCACTTTTACCTTAAACTAAGCGGATTGAAAAGTACGATATCAAACTAATAGTTTCGTTTTAGTACCTACATTTAGTAAAAATTATTATATATTCATCTAAATATCATCATTTTATATCAACGTTAAGATTTAAAATATACTTTTTAATTGCGTTTTAAAGGTAAACGAATTCTTAAATTACTCTAACTTACCAAAAATATTAAATTAACAACTCTACAAATATTCAATAAACATTGCGGCTATACATATCTTGCTGAAACACAGCGTTCAAAACGTCGCGTTTCAAACGCCCGTCTACCCATACACACCCTCATCTCCATATAATATGCGCCGGCGCCAAGCAGATAAGACATTGATACCAACACGTGTCTGCACTGGGAACCGAACCTGTGGCCTATGGGAATTCAAACCACCTGTTTTTAAAAGCTTTGAGGTAAGCGTGCGCGTTGTATGGAAATGGGTCTTAAACTTTTTTGTGATTGTTAATTTAGTGGTATTTAAATTTTTATGGATGCTTTATGGGTATTTAAAGTTATTAATTGCAAATAAATGAGTGCCATTTTATCGTGTGAAGGACTGATTAAAATCTGTTAGAATAAGTCGTAAACATAAACGATAACTGATAAGAGACAATCAATTTCGGCTACATAAGTAATAAACACTCTACATAAGTTCCCAAATAGCAAACCATTGTAATCACTAAATTACAGATGGTAATAAATAATAATATCTAAAATAAATAATGCTCATTTTCAATTAAATACATAATTTAAATAACAAGCTCTACGATCGGAAAGCTGCAAAGAGACAACGCTCTACGTATTGCGTCGCGCGCGTCGCTTGCGTAAAAAACATAGACCGTAAAAGCTTCGACTAGAACTTATGAACAGTTTTCGGTTTTCCACTACCATTCTACCTGTGTCTATATTCATTGCATGTTCTTTTCCATATAGATTATCAATGTGGAACTAAATTTTTATTCCGCAACATGTATGTTTCATAATTATTTGTATTTGGGTATAAATCAAAATTCCACTTCTGATTTGTATTTGGGTATAAATCAAATTCCACTTCTGATTCTGATTCTTGAGTGACAACTACGAGCATCTTTGTATTGTGCCCATACAAACTTTCAAATCAAATAATCCAAGAATCTAACTGCGGAACTGAGCTAACAAATAGTTTGTATGTATGTATGTATATACCTACGAGTCCATTTGAATAATAAGAATAATTACATAGTTCCGTATGATAAATGCGCGCACGTGGATGTTTGATGTATTAATATCGTGGGGCTTTTAAGGTTATCGCTTGGGAAAGGTGATCTGGCCCGATAGACCGACACGCCGACCGGTACACTCAGATGCGTGAGTGTTGGCTATTATTTAAAAAAATTAAAAAGTTTTTCACAGAGGAGTATAATAAGTATTCCTTTAGCTGTACAAGAACTCTCGGTGCAAACCGCCTCAAAGCCGAAAATACATTTGAAGTGCACGCCACAAAACTAATAAATAATTTCACTACTTACATCAGAATTCATTTCTTATTTTGATATACACAACGCCCTGTATGTAGGTTATTGCAATAATAATAAAAAAGAGGACCTTGCTTTTATTTGATTGTTTCGATAAAAAGCTAAACCAATAGTTACTAGTTATTATTCCGTGGCTAAACTAAAGTCTTTTAGAGACTAAGACTTTGAGAATAAACTCTATATAACCTGCAATTTATTTTCCAACCTACAGAAACACATACGTTTTATTTTTATACGTCTTCATTTAATATGTTGAGCTTTTCCCCTATTTATCATATTATTAATAATTGATGATGTAAATTTCTAATTTAAAGACTTTCACATTTAAACGCGCAAAATTTATGGAATCCCAAAATAATTTATTTAATCATAAAATAATAAAGTATCTTTACGTCTGAGTGTACACCATTACTAAGCCCCCGTACACTGCAGGCTCGTTAGCTTTTATTTGGACGCTGGACTCCTGTTCCAGCTTCATTACACTTGTGGCCCTTCTTATTGTACAACAGAAATATATTATTGACTCAATTAATATTAACTGCTGACAAACGGGCGATGAAGTTCTATACGTTACTCGTGCTTAAATAAGTTTGTGGATATGTCGTGGCCATATCGTAGATTTGCTCATTTCATGATATGATCGATCATTTCACGAAATGGTCGCATTTCATGAAATGGCCAACATAGTTTGATCAGATCGTTAAATCGTCAACGTTTCACGATTTGGCCATCCACATTTGGCCAGATCGCATAAAATAATATAAAGAGTCCATAAAATATTTAAAAAATTCAGAATATTCTAAAAACTTGTTTAATGTCATTTAAGTTAGTGCCGCGGCAGCGGTCGGCGAATGCTAGAAGCGAATCGTTTTTGCAATAAAAAACAATTAGGTTAGGTTAGGTTAGACTTTGATAAACAACGCACGAGCCGAGCGAGCAAAGCGAGCGTGCCGCGGCAGCGGCCGGCGAGTGCCAGAAGCGGATCGCTTTTTAAAAACAAACAATTATAATACTATAGCAGGATATATAAATATATATCCTAAAAGAAAAAATGCGTCTTAAATTATTTTATTTAAGACGCATTTTTTCTTCAATACATATTAACAATTATAAGATATCCACATTTTCCATAGTACTCGAACCGTCGTAAATTCTTTGCTATGACTTTCTTCATATTGTTATTAAACGACGATTCGACGCAGAGACCTTTAAGAAAAAGGCATATTTATACCTTAAAGGCCGGCATCACATTCGCGGTGGCCCTAACATCGCGAATGCTTATGGGCGGCGGGCATCACTTTCCATCAGGTGACCCGCCAGCTCGTGTGCCTGCTTAAGCTATTTAAAAAAAAAAAAAAACGAATTATGAAGTTTTAACTACGAATAATTAAATTTTCGCCAGTGGCCGCCATCTTATCACATTAACACAGAGCTTGCAGCGCCTCTACCTTAGATCATTAAGTAAGCCTCTACCAATGGTTAATGTAACTATTTTACGATATGATCAAATAATTTTGATCATTTCATGAAAAAACCGGGCGTTTAGTTGGCCATATCGTGAAACGATTTCTTATCATTGATCTGCTCAAGCCACATCATGATGTGGCCAAACTAAATTGGCCATTTCACGAAATGCGACCATTTCGTGAAATGGCCAGTCACATCATGAAATGAGCAAATTTACGATATGGCCACGACAGATATATTAAAATTATTTTGCGAAACGATGCTTTATAAAAAGTAAAGGAAACTTTGTATTTAATAATTCAATAAAATATCGTTTAATTTACGTAAATTCGACAAACCTCTCTATTTATTACAATGATTTGGAATACATTAAAACCAACGTAGAATTAATTTTGATGTCATGCATTTATTTTATTTTTTGTGTTACCTATACTAGGTACTAAGACTACTGAACTTGTATGTCGCGTAAGCGTACCATGCCTATGAAATTTTGCTATGGTAAAGCCTGGCAAATACGTTTCCCGCCTTTATTCTTATAATAGAGAATAATGAAATGCTTGTCAAAGGGATTAAAGGAATGGACTAAGAAGGATAAGAAAAAGAACGCGCATTCAGTTGTAAGTATCATAAATATTTTATTTTTTTAATTATTTCTCCAAGTGTTCCCATATTCTTGACCAGCAGTGTACACGTCGTTTCTCAGCGTTATCAGTGTTTTGTACATGTGCACAGTTTAATGTTCCCATTCTGTTTTATTCAATTAATTGCTGACGATGATCTGAGCTCGTGGAATTATGTATATGATTAGTTGTAGTTGTTGCTCACGATACCGGGAATGAAGAATCATTTCCTCAATAAAATTACATTATAATGTTGATTTTTTTAATGTATAGAGTATATAGATAAGATATCACTACATAGTATAAAACAAAGTCGCTTTCTCTGTCCCTATGTCCCTTTGTATGCTTATATCTTTAAAACTACGCAGCGGATTTTGATGCAGATTGATTCAAGAGGAAGGTTTTAGTATATAATTTATTAGGTATTAGATAAAGCGCTTATCTAAAGCGCGTATTAGAAAGCTAGTTCATATATAAAATTAAAATGGTGGGTTCGTTTGTTGCTACGCTATATATCTTCAGTCTTCTTTTATAAAAGAAGAAACAAAATCTGTGAAAATTAGACGTTCCTTTCAGGACGTGGATTACAAAATGGTATATCTTAACTTGTAAGTATGTACCTAATAGAAATCAAAAATCTACTATTAAGTACCTTACCACTATTATGTTATCTGTCTGCCACAGATTATTATATAGTTACTACCTACATCTGTTACTATTAACGTGAATGTCATCTGGGAAAATGGGATGCAAATTTTCCTTTTCTAATAAAATCTTCTTATATATATAAAAATGAATCGCAAAATGTGTTGGAAAGCGCATAACTCGAGAACGGCTGAACCGATTCCGATAATTCTTTTTTTATTATATTCCTTGAAGTACGAGGATGGTTCTTACGTAGAGAAAACGTAAATATGTACCACGGGCGAAGCCGGGGCGGACTGCTAGTAATTAAATAAATCCTTCTATTCATTAAATTCTATGCCACAGTAAAAATATTTAGATTTTAATTCCTATCCCGCTTTTAAAACAAGCTCCAAATCGCATAGTTTTTCTAAATAGAGCTATTATTTTTTGCGTTTGGCGCCGACCGACGCTTGCGCAACCGCGTGGAAGCAATAACTCAATTGTGAATTTTACGCCAAATCCGTCAATGACCATGTTTTTATGTGACATTTGAACCTTTTTGAATAAATCTGGCTAGTGTTGGTCAATAGGATTTTTTGCTAGACTTTTGGTACAAATATTTTTATTTAAGCATTTGGTTATGGATATTATGATTATAAAAAGTGTTTATGAAGAATTTCTATTGATAACAATATTTTTATTATGCATTGTAAGAATATTTTTTTATTTCGATTTTTACACTAAAATGGTGAATGAGAAATAAATGTTTGGAACATTTTAAACAAATAAAAAAAATGTTGTGTGGTTTTATGAAACCACGGTAAAAGTGAAACTTTCCGAACACTGCTTTATACCTACTCGGCAGCCGACCGTCACGCGACATGCGCTACACAGACCAAAAAGTTTGAGACGATGTAATAAAAGTTTCACTTTAAAAATAAAGATATAGAGGCAATTAAAAGATGGGTAGGTAACAATCATCCTAATAAACGTCAGAAATAAAAATATTTTCAGTAATTAACTATAGATAGGTAATATACTTTTGATATTATCGTGTAATACTTTATTTCGCTGATAAGTTTTAACCATGGATTGAAAAATCGTCTATTGAACTAATATTATTTTTCATTGGGTTGTACCTATCATCGTCATTCTTAGCATCATTAATATTTCATTTCCCATTATTATATCTACACAACTATAACATCATAATTACATCCCCATTGGCCATAAAGCGCGTGACACACGGTGAAGATACTATAATATTTTATGTTAAGATACTGTTATATTTTATATTATCTACAGTATCTTAAGGTATCTGGTATCAGCGTTCTGACCATCATTTTTCTTTTTGTCATTGCGTACTAAGACCCCTGTAGGACCGCCATCCTGTTACAAATGATCCGAAATTTTGTGGGTACATAAGTACATATTACCTTAACCTCTATACAAAACCTTAACCTCTAGATATACAAAATGTAATTTTTTTACCCCACACCACTTAGGGTACAAGGGGCGGCGTATTGACTTGCCAATATAATTTATTAGCGTCTAGGCGCCACGGTTCATGATTTTTTGCATCCCCACAGATAGTGTGACCCCAGATTTGTCAATGTGTTGATAATTTTAACCTTTTTTAAGAGGTTAAGTTGAGACGGGCAAAAAATTGCGTAACATGGTCGGAGGTTGACCGGGCTGTATGGTATTTGTAGTAAGAATGTAGATACGAACATAAACTTAAAAAAATAAAGAAAGTACTGAAAT
Source organism: Colias eurytheme (assembly GCA_907164685.1). Taxonomy (NCBI): domain Eukaryota; kingdom Metazoa; phylum Arthropoda; class Insecta; order Lepidoptera; family Pieridae; genus Colias; species Colias eurytheme. The sequence continues at coordinate 29,106 of CAJQZN010040244.1, forward strand.
AATCATTTGAAATTCTTTTACTAGTTTAATATCTACCTTAGAAGGCGTAGGTATTTTCTTTCTAGAAGCGGCGACCGAAAAATAAAATTGTTGTAGGTATTTATATGTTTTTGTTATCAGTTGGTGAACTAGCATGAGCAAATAATTCATCACATAAAAGCTATGCTATTAGCGAACATCTATACGTTGCATTTTCTCAAAATCTACACTTTCCCGAGTGAAACAAAAAGTAGAGTACCTACTCGTATAATTTATATTGAAATAGCTCTACAGACTACATTTACTAATATGTGTTTAATAAATTGTTATAATTAATGTCGGCCTCGCGACTTTGTCAGCATGAATTTGATGTTTTTTTTAAGTTCAGTTGTATAAACTAAGACTTTGTTTCAACAGATTGAAAACTGGCAAGAAATGGCGCAGAATAGTCAAATGGAAGCTCTTTGTCGAAGGCCAAGACCAACGGCCAAGACTAACTTTGGATCCCTGCGCTACTGCTACTCTAGGAAAGAAAAAGAAGGCTTTTTTTTTCAATTTATAACTGCCCATAGGTAGTTATAAAAATTCTTTCGTCGTAAATTCATTAGACATTGTTATTACATTGTATTTTTGTTTTTTTTGTTTTTTTTTTAAAGTAGCAGCTCTCTACGAGATTAGTTTATGTTTACCTCCTTAAGCTACATAATCATTGATAATTATAAAAAAAATTGTTCTTTTAACACAACTAGATGCTAACAAAACGCGCCGGCATTTTCCTCAGGAAACTACCATAAAATGCTCTTGGAAACTTTGGACTGTGGTAACTACCTACATATATCTTAGCAAGTAGGTACATAACATAATTTAATTGCGCTTCTAAAAAGTCAACTTGAATAATTATTTAGTGTGTATTACACTTATTAAAACCTCCTATAACGTCGATTAAATCTATCACAATCCATGCTTGCTTTACTTTGTATTAGCAGATACAAACACACCCAGACCATGAACAATTTCTCAAAATAACAAGTCAATTAAACTAAAATATTAGAAATATCTACACAATATGAATCTGTTGTATTTCAAATACACAGAATAAAGATATCGTAAGCTCGCATTTCATTTCACACAGATTGCTGCGATTAAGCGAAGAATGAAAAATACGGGACGTTAATACGTTTAAAAACGTAGCGTTGAATTTAATTTAGTTTCACAATGTGTACAAAATTATAAACTGTAAGAATACCTACAGTGGTATATATCTACTAGCTATTGATCTTCAAAATTTTAAATTCCTTTTTTATGCTGAAGCTTTTACATTCATAAAAGCTCATTGAATTTAAATCAAGAAAAGTCAATACCTATTTGAACAGAGAACGATTACTTGTATTTAATTATCACGTGTATTAGTCAAGCAACAATTTTGATAATCAGCTTTTTGAAAACATAGAGTAGTAACCTACCTGCCTACACAAAAATTCTATGCTATTAAAAAACTACCTATATTTTGCAACTAAAAATATTGTTGGCCCTTTTCATATTGTAAGCTTACCGAAAGCTTCCCACGGCACACACACGAAAAGTCTATTTTCACGGCCACTGTTTGCGTTTATTTTCCCAATTATGTTATCTGTATTTCATTCCCAAACAGTTCGCATCAAGTGGCCGACGACGCATATGACGTCGATGCAATAATATGACGTCATACATTCGTCATCGCACGCAATTTATAAACCAATAAAATGTTATGTGCCGTTTATTTGTTTTAAATTGAAAATAATAAATTATATTTGTTGTTGTGAAATTAGTGGTAGGTATATTAGTAAAATGTGAATGAAAATTAGGGGCTTTAACGTTTAGCTCAAAATTTTGGGTTAATTTATTCGTCGAAAATCTACTATTTCGTAAAACTCAAACTCAACTATTTATTTAGAACTCTTCTAGAAGCACTTTCGAATCGTCATAAATCGTGCTCTACGTATAACGTAACCAAGAGCAAAAAAATCTTCTCTAAGTAGGTATATTAATCATACAGTGGTTGATTTTTGGAATAAAGTGATTGTAAGAAATTAGAATTAAACCTGGGACTTCAACTACATATTTTCATTACTAATTTCATCATAGTCGGTGAAAATGTACCTAAGAGACAGACAACCATTTTTTCCATTTATTATTAGTGAGGACTTTTCATTTTAATATCCTTCTAAATTTAAATGCAATAAAACGAAATTCAAATTTAACCAATACAAGTCATACTGAAAACAAATATCTTCCTCAAACATTGAAATCAATGTAAACGAGACAAGGGGTTGATTGTAGTATCAGTTTCACCGGGGTTAGCCGGTAACACGTGGTTAATGTTAGTTTATAATAAGAGAATAATGTTATTTGGATTTAATTTCATGTTTTTTAGTTCTTTGATTTGGAGCTAAAAGAATTTGAAACGATTTAAAAGTAGTTTTTTTATTATTCTATTAACTACTTACATTTTAAAGGAAAATTAGTAATTTTTGTGAAGAAGATAACATTTTGGCCATAGTTTCATGTTCGTATACCGTTTCAAATATTTAGGACCTGAAAAAAAATATGGGTATAAATTTTTTTTATCCAATGTTAACAATCCATCATCAGCCATCTAGTGGCGAAAAGATGAAGTAACTTTATTTTTTATGTTGGTCCAGTTAATTATTTAATGTATTAAAATAATTTAAATTAACATTATGATATTATCTATAATTATTAATTATAATTATTAATAAAGGTTTTACTTTTATTTTATTATCTAAACCAACCAGCAATATAAACTTATATATTTCACTGCCATCTAGCGTGCAGTAGCAAAACTACGTTTATGATTTCTATTTCTATTTACAGCGCCCTCTATGATCGAACGGGAAAAACTTAATTTTAAATTCGAAATGAAGATGGCGTGTCACCATGACTAAGACATCTTTTATACTAGAGAATTTATATTTTTAACTTTTCATACTTGCAAAATATTTTTTTCTTATTTGCAGAGATGTACTATTACAGAGATTTACAGGTACGAAATCCATCTTTGAAATATCGAAATCATTCTTAGGTAGGTATATGAATATTTTAGAAATATGAACACTTACTTAGATAGATTCAGTAATTAGGTACATAAAACTAAAGTTGGTTAAAAACACGCTACAGAACTATCTATAAATAAAATGATAATACATAATACCACAGACTAATAATAATATACTACGTATACAAATAATACGTTTTAAAACATTGTTTTAAAATTAAAATGTTTAGAATTGTGTAATAGGTAGGTACGATAAAATCATGCGATAGGTATAGAGCGGAAAATATTTCCCGCCAAAACATACCTACCTACACATGCGCGTGTAATATTATTTACTGTAAATAATGTAGGTATTATATGTACGTAGGTACTAAGTGTGAATCACTAAATCAATGTCAGAAATCGATTAAACATTAGTAAACGTGAAACTCGCATGTTTACGTTGGATCCTCTCATTTGAAGTGTTTGAAGAGTTTTGACATTGATTCGTTAATGTGCTTTAAATTTAGGTCTTATTCATTGTCTTACGAATTATTATTGTGTTTATTGCACAGTATTTAAGAGTATTTACAAATAGAAAATTCACAATGGGATCGTTGCTTTAATAATAATTTATTGGTAACAAGCTTACGGCCCGCGGCTTCGCCCGCTTTAATTAAACCCTAATAAATTATATACCTACTTACACCTTTCTCTTGAATCACTCTATCTAATAAAAAAATCCGCATCAAAATCCGATTTTAAAGATTTAAGCACACAAAGGGACATAGGGACCGAGAAATCGACTTTGTTTTATACTATGTAGTGAAGAGGGCGTTCCGAATTTATTAAAAAAAATTATTAGTTTAAAAAACAAGGAACTAGTTATATACGTATAAAGCAATTTACCATGTTCTGAATAGCGAGCTTCGATAGTCTGTATTACACTTAAATCTATAAGTAGGGCAATTATTTACCATAGACGATCGAAGCTCGCTATTCAGAACATTGTAAATTGCTTTTACTTCTTACGGCGCAACGTGGAAGACCATAGACTTACCTATCAAGCATTGAAAAATCGGCCCAAAAGATAAAGGCACAAAACCGTATAAACCGTACCCAAAAAAATAAAGGCACAAAACTGTATAAACCGGCATCGTACTTACAAACTCTACTTACAAAGCTTTCTCATGAAATTTTAAAAATCGACGTCTGTAAAGCTAAAATGGTCAAGCGGGCAGAATCACTCGATGTTTAGGTCAAAATAGTGCTAATTTAGTGCTGAAACGAGACATTTGGTGCTCTCAAAGGTAAACAAAAAGTTAGAACTTAGAAAACTGCTAACATTAAGCTAATATATATCATATTTAAGTACTTATTAACAGACCTACCTACAGTTCATATAATACGATTTTTTACAGTAGATGCGACTAAATAGGTAACTGAATATTTAAAATGGGTTATTGTTAAGAGCTTCGTGGTGTTGATATCTGATAAAATTTGTATAATCATTTTTTAAAGGTAGGTATTATTTTTTTCTGTTGGTCTAGGTACCTATATATAGGCCGTATGTCAGAGCTAAACTCTAGAAGTACTGCATGGATTTACTTCAAATTTGGTACAGAGATAGCTTAAGACCTGAGAAATGACATGGGATAGGTTTAATCCCGGAAATCCCACAGGAACGGGAACTATGCGGGTTTTTCTTTGACTACGCCGCGCGGGCGAAGCCGCTCGGAAAGCTGGCAATTTTAAAATTCCTCTTACTATGCAAGATTAAATTTTAATAAATCAATACCTACGTAGTTAACTAACAGAAAACAAAATCCAGAAGCCATAGGTATTATCTTTATCTTTAGTTAACAAATTTTACCTACAATTATACCTACATTTAATTTTTATTTTCCTAACAATAAATAGATAGTTGAAATAAATCAATTTCCTCACATACAGTGATGTGTAATACAAAGGGCACTCTATTCGCGTTTTATATTTCATTTAGATGATGTTCATTATAGATGAGAGGGGATCAGATAGCCAAGTGTTTGTGTAGAGTTCAGAAGGAATAGACGGAACGGAACATTACCTATCTAATTACGGTTGGAAATAATAAATTAAGTAGAACTAACTTACCTACTCGTCCGACTTCACCCTCATAAACTTTATCCAAAAACTAAAAGTTGTAAGTATTGATGGCAACTATGATCTAGCTTTAGCTGTATTTGTAGGAAAGATTAACATAAACTCCATCCAGCACAAACTTTTACATTTAAATATGTATACCTAGTAATAAAAAGATCGATAATTTTAATTAAATTATTAACTTTTGTGTATTTAATATTTATAAATCATTCTTAAAATGTATAAAAATAAAAGAGCGTGTGTGTCGAGCACACGTGTCAGAAGTGAAACTTCTTTGGGACGATTCAAAAATACCTTAATAGGTTAATTGGTATTTTGGTATTTACTATTACCGTCATGATGAGACGGTATTGCCAACGCGCCTAAAGTTTCACTTCAAAATTGAATATTAAGTGGCGTTTACGGCTCCACTGTACCTATATCGGTAATATCTCCATTGCAGAAACTTATAACTGCAAAATAAATTTAATTAAATATGAATTGCCCGCTCTATAGTTACAAACTCTACATCATAAGTGGTTGTCTAAGTGGCGTTTGCGGCTCCACTGTATATCGGTAATATCATTTTATTATCGGCTCTGATTCGCCTCTTAACTTTAAGTGATCTTAACCCATATTGTATGTTTGTATTAAAGTTAACCGAATTGAGTCGATTGAATGGTTTGGAAGTGTAAAATAAGGTTTTTTCATTTAAAACAAGATTTAATTGCTATTTATTTATAAATTTATAAATATAAATTTATAAAGAATAGAAAAAATTCGATCAGGAGGCGGGACTCGAACCCGCATCCTTTCGCGCCATTCCGGGGCGGATGCCTGACCAATTCAGCCATTCGTGCTATTTATTTGTCAAGAACACATTTAGGTAACGAAATATAAAAGCAGAATATAGGAAAATATGTAGATAGGTAAGCAGGAGGTAGAGTAACGGACCTATAAGGTTCAGATAGATTCACATTTCTATTAAGAAATTAACTAATACTTAAGTAGGTACCTTTTTTTTAAGTGGGGAAATCTTCCAAAGATACCCACGGTCCCCAGGGAAGGAGCCGCGGGTTATGTTGATTCTTACCGAATAAAACCCCACTGTGTTCCGTCGAGCCGCTTTAATGATGGGGCCGCGGGTATTGGTTGGAATTCTTCCGCGACCAGGTACCTACTTAAGTACCTACCTATATTAGTTTACAAAAGCAATATTGTCAAGGTAAAAATGACTTAGGTAGGTAAATACCTACCTAAAATTTCTCTTCGCAAAATACAAATAAGCCTACGTTGATACTTGATTTTATTTTAACAAAATCGAATTAATAAATATTTTAGGACCAAGCTTAAAGCTGTTTCACATGTAGGTAACTATCTGAGTCATCTGAGTTATGTCAAACATAATAAGTAGGTAGGTATATTTTCTCTTTTTAAGTAGGTATATTCAGCTAAATCTATTATTTATTTCTTGCTTTTAATTGTTACCTATTTCAAAATAGATAAACCAGCCACTTGAAAAATCTATCTACCAATTGCTACCAAATTACCAATGCGTCGGTCTTAACTGTAACCAAACTTCAAGATAAATACATGTTGTTACCTAATTGTAATTTTAATAAACCACTTTCATACGTTTTCCGCCCTAGCAATAATTATCATGTATGTTTATAATTTATTTATACCTACGAAGCTAATAATACGTATTACATTTTTACAACTAAAATCACACCTCAAATTCCACGCAATATTTACATTTTTACAACTAAAATCACACCTCAAATTCCACGCAATTAAAAATCTTTGCGAAACAAATTCGAAAAAACAATATTAGCGTTGACATTTCCACTCCCGCTTTTATTTGCCGCCTATTATCCAACTCTCACCTGATTGGTCTATTTAAATAGGCCACTAAAGTGTGAAAGGGATGGCCGTAGGGGTTGAGGCTGTATACCGTGCGAGGGAACGGGACGGATAGACACTTCTCGGGTACTTATCGTTTGCTCTTCGAATTCAACAGCCCAAGAGAAGGTGGATTGGAGATTGGCGCTTGAAAATATATTTGGAAGCTTTTTAATTTCAGAGATAGCTGGTAAATTTTATACTGGTACCTACTGATATTATATTTGTTAAAAGATAAACTTAACTAAACTAACTTAGGTGTTTTAGGAATACTAATAACAAACTACATTCCCCTTTAGTAGACATAATAAGTGGAATTAAAAAAAAAGCTAATTCAGCATGAAACCTAACATAAATTTAAATTTTCACTTGTAATTCGTTTTTTTATGTAAACGGTAAAGTATGTCAACTATGGAGTAGCATAATATTTATTTAATACACCAGTAGATTATTTCCAATAAAATTAGAAAATTAAAATATTATCTATATCCCTTTTAACTTCTTATAATATTTTCCGCGTTTAAAATAGGTACACCATCTCATGAGCCAATTCACAGCAACTCCACTATGTAGCTGGTAACCAGGCGATCAAATCAAATCCACGTAAACATCTTCAAGAAAAACTCAACAATCCCCACTACTTAGTTACTTCTCAAGCTTTTTTAAAAAACGACCGCCCTAAACTCGCGTTATCTCCCTCCCACGCTTAACACCCTAACGGAAAATGTAATATCGCCGTCTCTCTCTAAGGCTTAGCCGAGCAGGCGGGCAATCTATCAACGAAAGTTTATTCGTTTGAAAGCTTTGTGGTGAGACGCGCGCGGTGAAGTGTTTGAGTTCAATGTGCGAATAAAAATGGAGTCGAAAATGAAAAATTTCACCAACCCGTTAAGTTTGGAGTGCGAGAAAACAAATTTAAATCTCACTACGCCGTTCTCTATCAACGATATTCTAACAAAAGAAGAGTCGAAATGCGAATTCGAAAAAGGAATGTTTTCGTCGAGTTTTAGCGGGAAGATGAATTTTTTAAAACCGGCCAGTTTCAAAGATGGATTTCCGAAAAAGGAGGTTTTGGAAAGGAGTATGAAATACTATGATGAGTGCAATAATTATAGAGATTTCAACGACGATGGTGCGCTAGATATGTCGAGGAAAAATTTGCCAGTCACAGAATTATCAGGTAAATGTCTCAGCTGTATTATTTTTTTCGTTTTAATTATAAGAATGTAACTCGTTTTATAGTTTTCATTGGTGACTCTTGGTAGAGCTGCTTTTATAAGCATCTGTTATTATTATCGTCTTGTATTTTTTATTGATCATATCCAATATAATTATTTATTTTAAGTACCTATCTAAATAAAAAACAGCAGAAATTATCAAGCATATTTTGTTTACCTACCTACTGTTAACGCGGTACAAGCTAAAATAGGTATGTGGATTGTGGGCAACTTATACAGTATTCAATGAAATAATTTAAAATATTAATAATGGCATATAAGATCTTCCGAAATTTTCTGTAGATAGGTAGGTAGTATACTAGTATCTATATGAATATAATATCTAATTCCCAATAAGAAATGAGTAAATAGATTATTTATTGTTAAAACATAATAATATTTGTGTTATTGTGATAATAATATTTTCTTATCAATAACATTGTATGAACTGTTATTTATAATTTTATTGCGTTTCTGTTACATACGCAACGCAAGTAATAGAAATAAACAGATATAGAAAATAATGAGCTTGCAACATTTTAGGCGGCAAAGAGACAAACGATCTTATTTGACTACATATGTAGGTACTTCATCCCAATTTAATTATGAAAGTATTGTCAAACTACCTGTTCCCGCTAAAAGTTCCCGTTCCCGCATGTTAATGTAATAAAATATTGGGTTATTCAAAAGACTTGAACAAAACAAGACTTGGATAAAGTAGGTTTATTATTATCTTAAGTTTATTTTATTTGAACACCTTTTACTTAACAACAATCGTAAATACCATAATTCATAACATATAAAACCTTCACACACACATACTGGCACGACACAAAAAGAAAAAGAAATCAATAAAGAATTCCAAATTCAAATTACGAACGGACAATTAGCGCGCGCGACAATGCGTCGTAATGGCGCATTCACATTCACGCTGGTGTCGACCCGCGACGTCACTTACGGCCCTCATTACTTAAGTGATGACGCTTAAAAGCACTATAAGCATTCAATCAACTAATCACTAGGTACGACGCGTGCCGTTGCCTTGGGCTACTACGCAATTTGTGAATCGAATTTATTGTATGCAGGATTTAATGTGTGACGTAATAAACGTGTCTTCAATTTGCTGCGTGAATTAATGAGTTTCATAAAGTTAACTTTCTTAATTACTTTTTATTGATAATTTTATAATTTCAAAAAATATCGCATAAATAAACAGAGAAGTTATACCATAGTAGGTAATAATTTACAAAATCTTATATATAAAAATGAATCGCAAAATGTGTTCGTAAGCGCATAACTCGAGAACGGCTGAACCGATTTCGATAATTCTTTTTTTATTATATTCCTTGAAGTACGAGGATGGTTCATATGTAGAGAAAACGTAAACATGTACCACGGGCGAAGCCGGGGCGGACCGCTAGTAAAGTTATATTGATGGAAACAAGTCACAAAACGTCTATTCAAAAACTTACAATAAAAGTAAAACTATCACACTATATTTTTACTAATCAAATCTGTCTTTAACGCACGCGAAACGATATTTATAAAGAAATCAGTCGAACCATATTCTGCAAGAACACAATTTTCATAATGGATGTATTGTTACATCTACAAAATGGCGTGACTCGTAATTCATTTAACAGATTATAAATATGAACGCTTGATGAATCGTGATAAACGTAGTTATTGTTAACTGTAATGCTATCTTCATCATCATCAGATAGTCAAAACTATCTAATGGCCTATATTTCCAAATTATTCAATGGTAATATCCTTTATTATTACCAAGGTATCTGTTTATTATATTTGATTTAAAACCCAATGGTATTTATATTACGTTTTTATTGAAACATAATTTTACAACAAATAAGCCCATTTATTGTAATTAGCCTAACTAGCCTTTATATTAATAAAATTATATTGTTCTAGATGACTACGATTCAAGATCATCGCACACCGGGTCGCCCGTCCGCCGTAATTCCTCCCCCAATTCTGACATCAGCTACAAGCCGTTCAACTTGCACTACGAAAGGAAATGTTCCACTCCCCCTCCCGACTCCAGGCTGATGCACTCACCAAACTACACAATAGAATATTCACAAAACACGGGAAGAAAGAAACGATCACGAGCGGCTTTCTCCCACGCTCAAGTATACGAACTAGAGAGAAGATTCAGCCAGCAAAGATACCTATCGGGACCAGAACGCGCCGACTTAGCTGTGAGCCTGAAACTCACAGAGACACAGGTCAAAATCTGGTTCCAGAACCGACGTTACAAGACAAAACGCAAGCAGCTACAGATGCAAGAAAGCGGCATGCTTGCAGCCGCTGCAGCAGCTGCGAACCACGCAAGAAAGGTCGCTGTAAAAGTCCTTGTAAATAATAATGGACAAGCACTACCAGATCTCAAGTATCAAAGCCCGTTGATGGGCAAAGGCGTAAATCCAGCGCTATTTACGCCACCAAACGTTCTAGAAGGTTCGCCGATCTGGAAGCACTTCGCTGGAATGTACGGTGTGGACTTCACGAAGAATCCAGAATATAAAGCGCTGTTACAAGAATCGTATAATCAAGCGGTGCTGCAGTCTTTATACGCACCGCATTTAGGTGTGAATTATCCTAATTTATCTTTACCGTATATGTATTATCCGGGTCATCCCGCTTTTGGGATGCCCATGTCTTGTGATACGGATAGAAGTCAAGGTGAAACAAGTGAGAATAAGGATTTCGAAGTTAAACATAAGGAATTACCCAAAAAACACGTTGATATCAATGAAAACAGTAATGAGAGTATGGCCAGTAATATTGAAGTGGAAAACTGAAATACTATTCTAAATAATGATTGTTTAGTGCACGGATAAATTTTAAATTTATAAATTAGGTAAAAATTGTTATTAAGTTTCAACTACTTCAAATCCCACTCTACTACGGCCTATCCTCTGAAACTGGACGAATGCATTTTCAAATGTAATTGTTAACTAAATCGATAAAACGTCTTTACGAAAATCGTTTATAAAAATTCTCCAAATTATTGTTATAAAAATTTGCAATGTATACCAATGAATAACCAAAGAGATGTAAAACAACCAAAGAACTTAGATTAAGATAAATCTAGATAGAAGATTGTTAGATGTAAATATTTCGTTATTATATTAGTTGCACATTTGTATATAGTACAAATTTTTGTCTGTAGTTACGTTTAATAAAGGTGCAATACCGTTGGATTATTTTCGTATTTAATTTCTTTATCATCATCATCCTTTAACTTCAGGTGAGTTAAGTGTTACGCAAAATCTAACCTATCCTTACATTTGTTGATGAATGGAACTAAACCAACCATTTTTAATGTTTTTTACATACATTTTTGATATAATATGGTAGAGTCAATATCTGGAACATCGAGCAGCTGGATGAATATATTATTTTCTAAATGAATAAAAAACTGCGATCAAGCATTATGAAATAAGTTAAATGAACCTAAATTTTATAACACCTACACACATTGGTTATATTATGACAATATTATACCTAGGTCTATGACCTAGGTACTTATTTAAACTTCTGAAAAATTGACGTCAAAATGGGCAGCAAAGGAAAATTAATTAGTGCAAGCTAATAATAATTTTGAGCATTCATAACATTTATATGAATTAGATTTATCATACTAAAAATTCACTTCACAATCCGTCTGTATTAGGTTCCGTGCATTTAAAATACCAACTACTTAAAAGTAAGGCAACTCCTTCAAAAGAGAGTATTTTGGTACAGAGCCAAGAACTAAAAATAGGGACCTAAATGATAAGGAAAAACTACATCTATACTCAACATTGATTGCTTTTTGATTGTTCGAGTATCGTGAAGATACTATTCACATAGGTAGGTAGATATATGTATTATAAACTTTTTGCGAAATTTCTGTAAACGAAAGCGGTCTTAGGGTATCGCTAGAGAATGAGAGAATGATTAATCAAGATATTAGGTATATAACTAGGTTTAGAATTGAATATATAAATTTACACTATTTCAAGTCACTATGATAACTATTAACTATAGTATTAGTACATAAAATCTACAGAAATACGAATTTGTTTTCGATCTCAATTGCGTATCTATACAACTTCAAAATTTTCGAATAAATAACAACAAACAACAACTTAATTAAAATCCGATAATAAAATGTAAAATGACAGTATTAACTTGACTTAGGTACGAAGTAGATCGTTACTTGACATTCATTTCATGGTTTTTAAATAAAATAAAACCTTCAAATTCAAAACCATTAGGTACAAATCTTCGCTCTATAAAATATGTACTCTATGCTCTATCTATAGTCTATATAGTCTATGCATTAATTCTCCCGTTCAATAAAGGTGCAGGGCAAATTGTAAGTTGTCGATGATTGCGACTCAAGTATACTTACAGTCACGAAAGTGAGGCATGTCCGCGAGTTGCGCAAATTGCGGACGGCGTTCGATAGTGTGGATACGGCTTTATTTTATTTTGTGTTATTTCTTTTGTTTTTGTATAATGTTCTATTATAAATGGATGGATTTTTGGATGGACGTGTGGATGTTTATCATGACAAAACTATATACTGAACGGATTGATGAAACTTGAGTATAGAAATATAAGATACGGGGTACAAACGTCATAATTATACATTACTTATATGGATTTTTAAAAGCACAGACTACACAATTTTAATATAGGAAGTGCGGAATACAACAGTTTTTTATTGACATTCGTTTGAAGAAGTTTGATTATAACTAGCTTTCTTCCCGCAGCTTTGCCCGCGTAGACGATTTGGACACTCTTCGGAATGTGGCCTTTGCAGCCGAGGTACCCATCCTTATATCAAGAAGCTTTCTTGATTATATAATATTTCTTTTTTGCAAAAGTAGGTAATCGAAATGAAAAAAAAAATCAATAAATAGTGCGATCCTTGTTGTAATTTATGAAAAACGTCACCTGGATAATAGGTATAATGTAATGGAGTTAACAGCTAAATCGTAACAATTAGCAAATATAAAAAGAAATATAGGTACAAAATTTCCTAATACCTATTGCAAAAATTTTTCGTTAGACAGCTCTATATAGTTCTTCTATGATGTTCTTGCCTTCTAAAACTAAGACTAACAATTCGTAGACACACACAGTCTTACAACAAAGACACCACAAATGTACCATAAACCCATAGAAATCTAAATAACAAGACACATAGAAGTGCTAAAATGTCATAATTCGTATGAAAACCGCTGTCGCCAAAATCAACACATTCAAACCGAAAGCTAAACAGTACACACAAGTAAAATATGCCTTTTATTGGACAGCTTGATTTTAGTGAAAACTAACTTATCTATTAAATTAAGCTTTTGAATATGTATCCTAACGCACGAATTTACGGTTTATTTTAGAATAACATCCCTAAGTATATGAGACTTTTTGCTCCAATACGAACAAACGTGATAATAAGAATGGTCGACTGTGTTATTCATTGTTATTTCGATTACTATGGTGACGCTCGTAATACTTGTAAATATTCTATAATTTTAAGGAAAAGCGGCATTATTTCTAAAAAAAAATATTTTCCGATGAAATATTATTCCTTTATAAGTATAATTACAACTTGTGGAAGAATTTCCGCAATGGGAATTGCTGAAACACACCATGTATACACTCATACGTCTCCAGAGCAACTGAACAGTGACGAATGCACTGGTGTTGTGCAAATCACCTGAGTGGCGACAAGGTCACGCACGCTTACGACTTCTAGTGTCTTGTTATTTAGATTTCTATGCATAAACCATAAAGTATAGAAATTCAAAAGCCTCGTTCACACTATCCCGCCGTATTCTTATAAAATTATCATATGAATACATCGAGATATATTACTAGAGGGGTTATTCCAAACAAAAACATTGCGCGCGGCCGATGTGGTGGGGTACGTGTGGAACGAGCGAGGCGTGGCTTCAAGTTCAAAGATTAAGCAATGCGTGCAGATGCGACACATTGTGCAATCTGTTTACTCGGTACTATCTGGTGGTACTGATACTAGGGAATTAATAAAACGAGGATTTTATATTAAACTATGTATTTTAATTTCCTTTAAATAATATCAATTTATTAAGCTTTTGTCGTTTTGTGTAGTAATCAATAGTTTTATCAGTTTTTGCTTCATGATGTAATTTAAATGGATACGATGATTCAATGTTGATGGCGTTTACGTATAAGAAACTCACATTTTGAAAAATCTCACGCGAGATTCGAGGATGGGGGAGGGGTTGAATAAATTCTCACGACATCTCACCAGGGGGGGAGGGAGGTGCAGAAAATTTTAAAAAACACCTCACGTAATTTATGGACGCCCCCTTACTCGATCACAATTTTTGTAACTTTACTATAAACGGAACTACATTTAAAAATATACTTTATTTATTGAGTTATAAGGTTGCTTCCATTCTGTTTATTTACATTCTCAAAAACATCAATCGCTGCAGAGGTGGCTTGCGACAAAGGCGGCTTGTGTCAAAGGCCTCGGCGATATCATTTAAGAACATAATATTATGTACTTTAGGCAAACTTGTTATAAGATCTATTTTACTTTCTTATTAGTCCATTTGACAAGGATATTGGGTAAGATACCTATTGGAATAATTTTATTATTATGTATGTACTTATTAAATCCGCGTATAAAAAAAATTTTTAGTCGTGAATATAGAAATTGGGTCGCATTTTTTTAATCCGCGAATAGTGAAAACACGAATAAAGGAAGCGCGATTAAGGAACTTTTACTGTATTAGTTTCTGTGAATGTTGTGTTTATTTGTAATTGTTGTGCATAATAATTTATAAATCCTATTGGAACAACTATTGATTAGGCTTTTTTTAATAAATAAAAATAGGTAAATAAATAAATATTACTTAATATAACCTACCGTTTTACTTTGCGTAGTCGGGTAAAAGTATAAATATTTAGGTACTACACCACGGTAATCTTTCCTAGTAGATATTGTATATACATAGTTAAAAAAATCCAGTTACATTTTTTTAACAGACTCATCGATAGTGTCACGTCTGTGCTGTTAGTCTATGAAAAATGGCGCGAAACGCAGAACGCGTGGTGATTTTTCGCAAAATGATAACAATATTAGTAAAATGCATGACTTACTCATAATAAGGAAACTTACTGGTGAAAAGTCACTCCTCGGGCTTTGTTTGTATTATGGGAACTGTTAAAACAATATCTAAGCAAACACGAAGGCATTTTGAACAGAGCAATAACACGTGTTGACGCGGCAAGCGGGGGGCACAGTCCGACACAGACTAAAGAGACTTGTGATTCTTACCTCTAGCTCGTGTTAAAGAGAGTGTAGTAGCGATCGCCTCTCTAGTACGTAGTACATTCTATCTCGATGTATGAATACGACTTCGACTGCGACGCGCGGAGAATTATGAAAATACCAAGCTCCGACTTCCGGCCGAAGAATTTTCTAAGACGCGTCTATACACTTTAACTCGTGTGAACTGACTTTACAATTACCTTCGTGTTACGGATTTATGCTTATTGTCAAGAGAATAAATGTATGTACGTAGGTCTGTTTATTATAGAATAGTTTTATCATTAGAAAAAGTATCTATGTGATTATTGAAAAGTAGAGCTATGTGACAATTAATCAAAATTATTGATACTTGCTGACTTGTCATGCAAATATACTTTAATTTGTATTATGTTCTGTAAATCGATAATAATTTACAAACGATTATGTTAAGTATAATGTTTCGGTTGCTACACGATTTCGTAGCAAGCACTTGAAGTAGAATTTTTAATACAAAATACATTATTTTTAAAAAGTCTTGCGTCTATGTACATCTTCCTACTACAGATAACAAACTTAGTAGACAATCACTGGCCACTGAAAAAAAAAAGTTGCCAATCGATTCTGGCGCGTAAACCGTTCCATTTTCAAATGTCGGTTATAATTTAAAATGGAACACGATGATACTTGATTTAATCGTCATTAAATCGTTAGTGAGGAAATGGAAGCTCAAACGATGTACAATTGATCATCGAGTCAGTAGAGCTGTAAACATTGCATTACCGCTTATCCTCCCAGGATGTTTAGGGATGTGCTGTGTTTGTATCGATAATTTTAGAAAGGGATAAATTAAAAATAGGTAGGTGATTTAAAATATTTTTGTGAATATTTTGTACAATTGATTCATAAACCAAACTATCGCTGATGTTAAAGGTTGACTACTAATTGAAAATAGAAGATAATGCAAGAAAAATTTTGTATTATCCGTAAAATGAACGTTATTTTAATATTAATAGTTAACTATTGCACATAAAATTATATAGTATATCCATAAATTAGGTAGCTACTTATCCAATTGCTTTCATTGATTTATTTTTAATTAGAATATGAGAATACTGTAACTTGTTGTCTTAAATTTTTACCGTTATTTATATTCTACACGGAAAGCCAGCGTAACCTTTTCCCTATTAAATTATCTATAAAATATTAAAAAATAATCGTTGTCAGTATTTTATAAAAGATTCTTATAAAAGCTAGAGCTTTTATCCTTTAAAATTAATTATCAATTATCGACAATAAAAGTAATTACAATTCACAGTCCCAGCCCAATGCATTACCATACAAGTTCAAGTTACTTCGGCACGTGCGCCGGAAATGTCGTCAGGTAAACAAACACGCGTCAGCCCGCGACTGCGTCCGTGGAGAGCAAATTAGTTGCTCTTATTGTTTTGTGACTGTGTTTGATCGATGTTTAGTGTGGTACATACCTAGATTTTAGGTGACGGTTGCTTGAAAGTCGGTAAAAATATCGAATTAAAAACACTGCAAAAGTAATACGTATCATCTCTAAATAGTATAAAATAAAGTCGCTTTCTCTGTCTCTATAATATATCCCTTTCTATCTATCCGTAGAGTGAGTGTCCTAGGTACTGACAAAGACTTTTTGAAAGTGTGACGTCACAATAAGTCTATGAGGGTTGCGCTCATCATGGCAATAAGGGTAGATTGAAATTCAAATTATTATTTTAAATATGCGACAATAGTATAATATGTAGAGATAAACTACGATAACATGGAACGCCCCTCCAAATTACTGTTTCAATGTGTGTAGTGAAATACAAATATTTAAATATTATACATATTATTATTATTTATAATAATATAATAATTAAATTATTAATTTTTATTATTATATTAAATTATTATATTATTTATTATGAATTTCACAAATACTTTCAAACGTTTTGAATTTTGGAGGGGCGCGCCATGTTATCGTAGTTTATCTCTACCTATCTATCATTTATTATTACGGAAGTATATTATAACTGATGCGAAATGTCAAAATATGGATGTGAAGGTGTTGCTCTTATAGCTAGTCTATCCATTAAACAGACCAACAACTTCCCTTTGTCAAATCCCAATAAATACCTCTTACTTTATGAATAACTAGCTTTCCGCCCGCGGCTTCGCCCGCTTTGTCTAAAACCTTATAAATTATATACTAAAACCTTCCTCTTGAATCACTCTATGATCTATCTATTACAAAAAACCTAAAGATTTAAGCATAGTACATAGGGACATAGGGATAGAAAAAGCGACATTGTTTTATACTATGTAGTGATTAAACCTAAATAAAATAATATATTCAGTGCACGATTATAAAGCATCATAATTCGAAGATTATGAACAAATGTGTATCGTAAACAAGTCGATGGGAAACGGAGCAATAATAATGAGTATTACGATTGTAATTGCACTTTGATAATTTGCACATGCGGTGTGTTGCGGGCTGCGGCTAGTGGGTTGAATTCGTATGTTTGGTGAATGACTTATAGTTTTTTTTTTATTTTATTAATATGAAGGGTTAAATGTTAGCTATGGGGTTTCGTTACTAAATTTTAATTGTAAGCTTATTGTAATTTGTGTCAAGATATAAGAGATGTCCAAGTCAGTAGTTTTGTATGATGTTATGATTTTACGTTTTACCCAATTGTACAGGCACAAACTTACGACAAAACTTCTTTGAAAACAAAAGTCATAGGTGGGTAAATAGGTATGTACAATGTACATAATAATAATTCTGCATATGTTAATAAATATAGAGATTGCTGTTAGCAATAAGGCAGCCTTTTGTGCAAATTATGCTTTTTTTAATACTAGGTACTTCTTTTTGCATGTTTTCTCGTACCTATGTTGTACAATGAAGAATAAAAAATGTTGTGTGGTTTTATGAAACCACGGTAAAAGTGAAACTGTTCGAACGGTTCCGAACACTGCTTTAAATACCTACTCGGCAGCCGACCGTCACGCGACATGCGCTACACAGACCAAAAAGTTTGAGACGATTTAATAAAAGTTTCACTTTAATAAATAAATAAAGTAAAGCTTATTTGCTTACATATTATTTATGTCAATATAAAAATAATGTAAATCATCATCATTTAGACTCTAAACGATAAAGTACAAGACCCTTTAACTAAGAACTTTACCAAATATATTTTTGTTTTCATTTACCCTTTCATCCTTTCTCGAAACAAAAAATCACCCAGAAAAAAGCAAATTAGTAGGGAATTTGCTACGCCACTTAACTAATAGGCAAAACAATTTAAAAGGAGTCGCGACGTCAAAAAAATCATACCATATTTACGCAAGTGTAAACCCTTACTAATGTTAGCATGTTTTACCCAAAGAAATCTGTTCGAGTCGAGTTGCATCGAATTGTGTACGACTAAATGTCTACGCTTTTTTCTTGTTAATACTTTTGTTGTTCTGTCTTTTAAACTTCAATTACAAAGAGAGAAATTAAGTGCTATATGATATAATGGCATTTAAACTACTTAACTAGGTTTAAGAATTTGTAACATTTAAGGAATTAAATTCACATAAATCAAAACATAGAGCAAAAATAAATATTCATTCAAATTCAAATAACATTTCTTCCTTCCATTCCATTTTCAAAATGTCTCAATTTAAAACCATTCTACTATTCTCTCCCATTATCTATTGCATTTTCAAATTTCTCACATTTTCGACCCATTCAAATGTTATTAAAGAACTTGTAGTAGGGGTCCAATAAGGGTGCGTCTAGACGACCACCGCAGGTCACTTTGCGGCGTCTCAGTACTTTTCAACTACTACTCGACCAAGCCAACTAGACGCTCGGGTGGAATGCGGCCTCCCCGCCCGCTTACCGCCTCAGGTACCGCGTTCGCCTTAGTACGGTTCGCAGCATCGACGCATTCGTACGTTTCGCATCGCTAGTTATTTCTGTACTTTTTATTATTAATCGTTAAAGCTTGTTGTTGACTGTTAAGTTTTTCGTTGTTATTTGTTTAAGTTTTTACTGTGTTGTTATTCATAGACAGCCCTCGAAATGGGGAAAAATAAGACTATTCATAGCGGAGAGCGAACAGTGATATTATTAATATTTTTTTTTTTGCTATCTGTACCCGAGACATGGGCGGGTGACGTCACAGTTGAAAAGGGTCTAGTTGGCTTGGTCGAGTAGTATGTCCTTTAAGTAATGCCTGCTGGTGGTCCTGTCATGGGTGGCTTAACGATGATTTTTTAAGGTATTAGATATTATTGTAATTTGTACATATTAATAATTCCATATTAGGAAATAGTTATATGAAGTGTGAGAATTTTCAGGCAATTTTTGTGCTTTGTGCAATAAGTTAAGAAGTCGTAAATTAAAAAAAAAATAATAAATAAATAAAAATAGTTTATTTCCTTTCTAAATTTTACACAATTTGGAGTAGTAAGTAATTTTCTTCTTCTTTCTTTCTTCTTCTAATTTTCTTCTAGTAAGTTTAAGATAAACCTGTGTCAGGAGGACCCGCTCTTCCTTAACTTAAAATAGGTTATCTACATGAAAAAAATAAACTGTTAATAACTAAAGATTAATAGTTAAGTGTGGAGTTTTGAAATGTAATTAGATCAAATCAGTTTTACTCAGAGCTCTACGAAGTACATATTCAACTACACAGCTAAGTATAGTAGCATTTACATAATACAGTAAACAATAAGTCGGCTTATTTTGAGACCAGACACTCGCAACTGTCTTTTTTTTGCATTTTGTTGCATTTTTAATTGACTATGCAATAATTGCACGCATGCAACCTGTAAACTTAACATTTAAATATTTATAAGACCAAATATCTCCCATACATTTTCACGAAACTCAAAATTTAGTCGAAAATAGCCAAATCTGTATACCAATAAACGTTAAATCGAGATCCGCAAGACCATTCACTATAAACGATCCCATTAACTTCCCTTTACTTCCCATTGTAACAACACCTAATTATGCATATAAAAAAACCCATAAAAACAGATAAAAAAGCTCTACTTCCTTCACTAATATCGTAAAATACACTATTAACACTATTTTAAGGCATTCATTGAACGCCACGTCCTCAATGATCATTTATATGAAAATTACTAAAATAACACTGTTTATATTAATTTTTAGTATACCACGTAAACTGTGCTGAATTTTTTAGAAAATTTTCAGTTGATAAGGGCGGTTTTCGTGTGGCGGGGTTTGTGTGATAGATGGGGATCGCTATGATGGATGGATTGTATAGACAAGCGATTGACGTCTTTAACGTTATTCTAATTAAATTATTGGCGCTTGAGAAGCGGAGGTCGGGTGGGGTGGAGTCGAATTGGTTTAAAAAAAAGGAAGATATAAGGTAGATGAAAACGTAGAGGCTATGAAATTTTGCGTAATACTTAAAGGTACTTTGATGAAATTTTATAATTATGAAAGTAGATAGTAGATACCGTATAACTATAACTGTTCAACTCCAATAAAAACGTCACAGTAAGAGCTTCTTATGGTTGTTTCAATCACATACAATACAAACATTCCTTTCTAAAAATCAATGACAATTTTGCCGAATTATTATGAATTAATTATTATTAATACAACATCAACACATACCTACACACACACACATATACACGCACGCATATACTTAAAATGGTAAGTAAAGTTTGAACACAGGTTTGAAATATTTTTTATGTAATACGATGAAAGAGATTGTAACTAACTATATTATGTAACTTTTTTTTTAAACTAATAAAGAAAATTTTTCATAAAATTTTTCATTTTCATTTTCAATAAGCCGTGAATAAAACACAAATTTTCAACCATGGCGAATAAAAAATTACTTGGCGAGTAACAACAAATTACTACATTATAGTCATAATATTTTATTAACACAACACCCTCTCCACACACGCCCCTGTCCTGTCCAGTGCACTGAAATATTTACTCGTCGCATCCGGCCTACAACTATTACTTAATAGTCGCACCGCGCTAATGCCCGTTCAGCTGTTCTCAATATATTGACGAACAGATTAAATACGATTAATTTTTGAAAGAAAATTATTTATAAACAATATAAGTATCTTTATTAATAACTAGAGGTCCGCCCCGGCTTCGCCCGTGGTACATATTTCGCAATAAAAGGTAGCCTTTGTCCTTTCTCGGGTATCAAAATATCTCCATACCCATGCAAATTGGTTCAGTAGTTTAGGCGTGATTGAGTAACAGATAGACAGACAGAGTTAGTTTCGCATTTATAATATTAGTATGGTTTCAACATTTTTAAAATGATTCCAAAAACTTTGAGAACCGATCCACGCGACGCAGATTTTTTTCAAAAGCCCTGTAACGCGATACTAAAATTGAGTTTAAACAAACATACCGTCTTCTGTCGAATATTTCGGCTAAAAGGGTTTATTATAATCTATTTAATTTAATGATGTTATAAAAGTAAAGCCCACGTCCACGTGTGAGTGTTATTTATTTTTTATAATTTTTAGCAGATAGGTACTGCCCATAGAAATCTAAATAACAAGACACTAGAAGTCGTAAGCGTGCGTGACCTTGTCGCCACTCAGGTGATTTGCACATCACCAGTGCATTCGTCACTGTTCAGTTGCTCTGGAGACGTATGAGTGTATACATGGTGTGTTTCAGCAATTCCCATTGCGGAAATTCTTCCACAAGTTGTAATTATACTTATAAAGGAATAATATTTCATCGGAAAATATTTTTTTTTAGAAATAATGCCGTTTTTCCTTAAAATTATAGAATATTTACAAGTATTACGAGTGTCACCATAGTAATCGAAATAACGATGAATGACACAGTCGACCATTCTTATTATCACATTTGTTCGTATTGGAGCAAAAAGTCTCATATACTTAGGGATGTTATTCTAAAATAAACCGTAAATTCGTGCGTTAGGATACATATTCAAAAGCTTAATTTAATAGATAAGTTAGTTTTCACTTAAATCAAGCTGTCCAATAAAAGGCATAGTTTACTTGTGTGTACTGTTTAGCTTTCGGTTTGAATGTGTTGATTTTGGCGACAGCGGTTTTCATACGAATTATGACATTAAGGGTACGCGCAGACAGAAAGCGTTCTGCGTTCCGCGTTCTGCGTTCTGCGTTCCGCGTTCTTTGTAATGTGAAGGATCTATAGCGCCGGCGCACACAGAACGCAGTTAGACCGCGGCGGTCATTCGGAACGCTTGCGTTCTCGCGTTCTCTGTACAGAATTACAAAGAACTCGCGTTCTCGCTATGGCTGGTCCGTCTTCTCCAATTGGTATCTTGTTTTTCTATTTCAGATTTTACATAGTCATGTAACTCATTGAAGCTATTTATTGACATTCGAAAATAAATATAAAATCTCTCTTCATCTTGAAGCAGCTCAGGGATAAGAATACTAAATTCTCCTATATCATCTCGTTTCGTGTTGATAGGGTGTACCCAACATTTTCTACTTTTTTTTGACTCCTCTAGACTCCACAAAAGCAAGGCTTCAGGAAGATGAACTTTCGAGAGACATGTTTCACGTGCGGAGAGTCACGAAATAGAACGCAAATGTCTTGAACGGATCCTGTGTGCGCTAGAACGCAGAACGCAGAACTGACGAACGCAGAACGCAGAACGCGGAACGCAGAACGCTGTATGTCTGCGCGTAGCCTAAAGCACTTCTATGTGTCTTGTTATTTAGATTTCTATGGTACTGCCTATTTTATCGACTAAGTTTTTATATTCCCGGCTACCCTTTACCTTTTGATTCTAAATGCTATCTTATTAAAAATTCACGTACCTAGGTACTTAATTAAATAATCCGTTTTTTTTTTTAATTTAATAAATATAAATTATAAGAACTATTACTTATTTTTTGGTCTAAAATTTACAATTTCCTGACTTTGTAGATACAAAAACTATAACAACCTACTAAAACTATTATTTTTAGGTTTATAACAAACTAATGTACCCTATTACTAACACTAACTGACCCTTTTCTTAAGTTTTATCTATGCCCTAATAGTCTAAACAGACATATTGACTAAACATGATTAACAAATTCTCGTTAAACCTTTGACCGTTCGCGACAATTCCCTCCATAAATGTTTATTGGAGCCACAAAAGCGATCACTTTACAAGTATTCAACAATATACAACAATAGGAAACAATAAAGTCAACACATTAAAGTGTCCTATTGCAAAACAGAAGAGACGCTTATGTAGACTAGGAGATGAAAAAAAAAATGTTTAAATAAACTGAAGATTCAATCTATTCAATTATACGACTCTAGATATATACTTGACACTAATTTTAAAGTTGTATAATATACATATATAGTATTCTGTTGAAATTATTCGTAAATAAAAAGAAATGGTCGCAGTGTTTGTTGCTACCATTCCAAATTGCTTATTTTTAAATACATACGATGGCTTAATGCTTTACATTTTAAAAGTTACATAATTTGAAATATCCCGATTCAATCACGCTTTGATGGTTTTGTTATGATCTTTTTTATGAATTGGAGATATATCTACCTGTAATATCTAAGATCATAAAACAGAGTGGATTTAAACTTTACTCTACATTATTAATGTATAAAATTCACTATTAATCAAAACAAAAATAGAAACGCACTATTTCGTGAATATTTTATAGGTACTATTTGTCCTTACTTATTTATTTTTTTATATTTTTTAAGGATGTAATTATTTTCATCGTCTCTTACGCTACCCCATTCGGATGATGGATCATAGTATGTCCACAGATTTGCCTGCTAAACAATCACTCTGAGCTTTTAAGAGGGGAGATTTGATCCGTTAAATTTTCGTATGCGATATCATTTACGTTTTATTATTATGATATCGTATTTTATGGAGTTATCCCATTTAAACCACAGAACTATATCGAGAGTTAAACATATTTCTTCTTTTCTATCTACATAGGTAATTGTATTTATTCTTTCCAAATTATACTTTGTGTGAGTATTTTGCTTTTTGACGGAAAATGATTCTTCCATTAGGTACTCTAGTTTTAAATACTATTAAAAATATAATAGAGTACATAGGTACCTATTTTAAAAATATTTACTGGATAAAGCTTGGTGAAAATTAAGCAGCTTAAAAAACAAAATCGTTTTAACTTTAAGTATATAAAAACATGAGATATAATAATTGAAGTACTGAATAATTTAAGAAGGTAATGGTATCGTTATAGTAACATTGACCTGTGACAGGGGCTTAAACAAATTGACACTGTAGTAGATGTGGTAGTAGATTTCATTATGATATGTCCACATTATCGAGTATGGGCACTGCAGGCCACTAATAATCTCTACTTACTCATATTATAAAGCTGAAGAGTTTGTTTGTTTGTTTGAATGCGCTAATCTCGGGAACTACTGGTCCGATTTGAAAAATTCTTTCGATGTTAGATAGCTCATTTATCGAGGAAGGCTATAGGCTATATATCATCTCGCTACAACCAACATTAAAGGAGCCACGGGGGTGAAACCGCGCGGAGCAGCTAGTACTACCATAAATAGATATGCCATAGAAAAAAAAAAGAGCGAATGCTCGATGAGATAGTCATCGTTGTTTTACTCGTATAATATACTAGGTGCGCTGCGCGGTTTCACCCGCGTGGCTCCGCTTCTGTTAGTTTTAGCCTGATGATGTATAGCCTTCCTCGATAAATGGGCTATCTAACACTGAAATAATTTTTCAAATCGGACTAGTAGTTCTTGAGATAAGCGCGTTCAAACAAACAAACAAACTCTTCAGCTTTATAATATGAGTAAGTAGAGATTATTATTATCCACTAGTGTAGCCACACACTAAACAACTTGAAAATAACGATCACTATTATCTATGTCCAAAAAGCTTGTCAGTTAAGGCCTTAAGGGCTATAACTTGTATAAGAGCTCCTTGAAGCACATAATATTACAGTCCCACGTTAGTATGAATACAGACTCTTATTGTAAGTTTGGTGTTTGAGCACCTGAGAACATGGATAATTGATTTTTTTAATTACATGTGCTTTGAAAATAGAGATAAATTGAACTTAAATTAAATGTATTGATAGCAAATCACAGTAAATAGTTATAAATACTTTGTATAAACTATATTATCGCATAGCTTTATTTATTTACACTCTTTATTGTGCTGCCAAAAATACAAACAAAACTTATTTCAGAAGAAAAACAGCACAGAAGGTGGTCTTATCACTTAAGAGTGATCTCTTCCAGGCAACTGATAGAAAGATAAACTAGAAATTGGACTTTACTTTATATACCTATGACCTGATTATCAAACAAATGCAAGTCATGCATGAAATTATTAAAATGCTAATAGGCATTTCAATGAAATATTGACTTACACTATCTTATACAATATGGCTTAAAGATAAAGCACAGATTTAGTGAAGAAATTACTATTTATCAATGTGTTTCAATGCAGCGATTTCTCTTCTATAACATGATTACATATTTTGTGATTCATACACGCTAGCGGTAAATACCTCAGTTTGACCTCAAAAACTACTAAATAATGCAAAGTGCATTCATTAATATATCCTAATTTTAGTCGAATTTACGTCCATTAAATATACTGCAGTTAGATTGAGATTAGAAGCACTTAAAACTCAAGTACAATTGTATTTGGCATTAGTTCGGAAACCGTAGCATTATATTACACTTTAATATAGATATTGGATTCAAACACTTGTGCTAAACTAATAAATTTAAATCACCGATCTATTGAATCTACTTTCTATTTGCACTATAAACGCAAATCAGGCGTCAAATGAAAAACATTCGATATCTAATTGATTCAAAATATTTTTTTTCTTTTACATTCAACCTCCCTAATTAATTGCTAAGTGCGAATAGACCCTAAAACTACATTCTATACTGACCATAGATAATTTCTAGGCAGGGAAGACAGTAAAGACTATAGAGTATAGTAGATGTAGGTACCTATCTATCTGCTCTCTAAAAATAATAACGTAATAAGCATGTAATAGATATCTGATATTGATTGAATCACTAAAATCATAATGGGAATCATCTCGAGATCAAAATTTGCCACAGCCCACAGATAATATACTTACATACATTAACCGTTTGTTGTATTATTAAGAAATAAAGCGTATGTCACAGATTCGGAAAGCAGTAAGATTAAGATACTATGTGATGTTATTCAGCAAAGCCTACTAACCTATCGACCTAAAATAATTGATCAATAGTTCCTGTAGTTAGAGTTAAATCATAACAAACGATTAAAACTTTCTCCTCATATAAATATTGATTTTTACAAGTGACATGTCAATTTTATCTCGAAAGCTATGTCTTGACAAGCCCTTAGCCTCTAAAGAAATAATAGACAGTAGTGAAGTGCTCCAACTTAAACGTAAACAGACAAGAAACAAGCTACAGATAAGCGAAATTGCATTGCGAGACGCGTTAAACTAGTGATGTTCTGAATAATATTAAAAAAAAAAACATGAAATGATTAAAATTTTAACTCCACAATTACGAAATAGAGCCGTTATAGAACGGAAAAGTACCATATAGTGATAACTAAACTAATGTTAGGACTGACTAATTAAATTTTACATTCATATGTTACCTACATAATAAACCTAGGTCTGATTCTGATACTTGATAGTGATCCATTTGAAGTGAATCTAAACTTGAGGAGTCATGTTATCGTCGGAATATAGATGTGTGAATTGATAAATGAAATAAAAAAACATGATAATTGACCACAACTGTTTATTATGAAACAAAATTCTCTTTGGTATATGCATGAAGAAGAAAATGTAATTGCTCAAAATACAAACAAGTTACTTTTGCATAGCTCTATCATAGTCGTATGTTATTATCGTTGCTTTATTGCCGTGCCTATCCTATCCATTCTGTTCACAATCACAGTTCAAAACAATCTCCTTTAAATATACACACAAACTATCTTAAACTTCAAACTATCGATACTCCCGTACATCACTAGTCCAAAGGGTTCTGTATACAGTACTTCACCTGTTATTTATGATCGCTTATCTGTGACACTGCACAGTGGCTCTGGTGGCGAAATAAATGCTCAACTTGTCTACACTTCAATTGTTTTGTTAAAAAAGTTACAATGCAAAAAATGTATGTGAAAACAAAAGTTTACCATAGTTCATGATCCATTTTCATTATGCATTTTGTCTATAGGTAATCCTTGTAATAAACCTAGATTAAGCCAAATGTATGTAAAACGTGCAACATAAATACAAATGTAACTGTGTAAAACATATGTTTTTTAAATAAATATATATTTGTTAAAAAAACTTACGTTGCAAAAAATATGTAGGTACTAAAATAAACATCTAGGTACTTACCGTAGTTCATGATCAATATTTTGTCTGTGAAAGCTTTTCATGGAATATTTTAATCGTGATTACGTAAAAACTGTTTCATAACATTTTGATATTATGAATTTATGTTATAATTAACAAGATGTAAGTAATTCGGTCAATAAGGTTCAAACTTTTTAAAAGCTCAATTGCTCTACAATTCTAGCGAAAAACTACGTAATCAAAATGCATAATGAAGTGTAAAATCATACTAATGTCGTGTTTAACAATAATAATCCTTATTAGAAATAGCTTTATTCAATAAATTAATCAAAAACATACATACAATAGCAATGCTGCAATGTATAGGAAATATAATTTGCCGTAGGCTTTTGTCCTTTTATAAATGGTCCATCGACTCTACCTTAACTTATTACAGAATCATACCAAAAAACAATTTTCATACCTACTGCATTTTGTGCACACACCTTTAATTTTTCATACGCACAAAACTTTGGCAAATGAAAAGCGCATAAATTAGACTGAAGGTTGCACGTAACATAAGTACTAAGGTGGTTACCCATTAACCCGAATGCACTGCCCAAACATTGCCTCTAATAGACCACTTGAGATTCGCTTGCCCAATTCAACGCTACTTATTTATTGTACTGACAACTGCGGAAGTGTGTTTAGGCAATTTACATTTATATAATAAAAAAACAATACATCTTGTTTGATGAAAAAGGTGATACTCATTTGATTCTCTTTATAAAATTGGATTTGAAATGTAAAGTTTCAACTTTACTTTTCACATTCCAAGGTACTAAACATCAAAACACCTTGTAACTATTTGATCGCTCTATCCTTGCTGCTCATAATTGCTGAATTGCCTGAATTGCTGATAATTTTTAGTCCAATTATATTCTTAGTTTTGGCGTTCACTCTACTAAAATTATAGAACTTTATCACAATAAAAAGGATTGTAACATTGAAACGATTTACGGAGCATTAGAATTAACGTGATAAGTTTAAAAATAAAATCGTGTTTTGAAAACACATTGGTCGTTGTAATTACCAAAACACCGTTAATTATGTCGTGTAAAATAAATATTATTAAATATTACAATTTATCGAAACCTACAATTATAGGATATACTTACCACTGTAACCACCTTATCAAAACCTACAGTTTGAATGCTACTTTTGTCCATTGAGATATACATATATGGAGACGACACCGCCTACATCACTTATGTTCCGCTCAACATACGCCACATGACGTATGTTGAGCGGTTTTTTTTAATGGTTTTAAAGTGAAACGCATCAAATATGCCTTCGTGTGTGTTACGATATTGCACAAATAATACAAATAATACGGAAATGTGCAAAGGAATAACTTTCATCGGTAAGAACCTAACTAGATAATAATTTTTAAAACTTAGTTAGAGCAAAAAAATGGCGCACAGATTTTGTTCGTGGTGTCTCCTCCATACGTATAGTAATATTATCTCAATGCTTTTGTCACCCTTTATTTCTATTAATCTCCAAAACCACTTCTCTCACCGCCTGTACGTTGATTCTTTTGGCAACTGGAGTGGTCTGGGCCAGTACTTGTGAGTTTTTCCGTCGCACTTACATTGTCGTTATCGTAAATCATTCGAAACGAAACCGACCATAATTATTAGCCTTCCATTTGCTACTCGCAATAAAATTTTGAGTGCCCTAATTGAATTGTATTGCTATTTTCAAGTTTTATATTGTTCAATACCTATCTAGTTAAAATAAACTATTATCTATGAAAATATATGCATGTTTTACGACTTACAATTAGTTCTAGCATTACATATATAATATCAATTGACGTCATTACCTCATCAAGGATGTAAATGGAGACTCAAACAAAATCATCTTATTTACGAAAGCGGTTTGGTGAAAACATACTTCCTTATCCGTTACTGCCGGAAACAATAGATAGATAAAAATCAGTTATACTATAAAGCTCTATTGATTTATAATATTATATGCTATAAGAATAAATAGTATGGGACAAACACAAACAAATACAAGACTAAATGCTCCCAGCTCCAGTAAATACTGCTAATTCTTATGATCAAATAAAATATGTATGTACATATATTATGTATTAATATTCAAAAATCGATTATAGGTATGTGTATAATTTTTCTGTACCATAACTTTTCATCCCTTATGTTTAATCTATTTTAACTATCAAAAACTCAACCACAGACTAATAATAATATACTACGTATACAAACTCAACTATTACCAACTACATCTTACAAACATCGACACCAATTCACAACGCAACATATTTAATTTACCCTCTCCACTTATATTACCCACGCGAAAAGACGCGAAAGAGCAAAATGACGCAGCAAAGACTCAAAGCTAAAGAAAGCTCAAATTGATTCGTACGTGCCACAGTACAATAAAGAGCAAACGGGAAAGATGGCTAATCAAAAGAGATTCAATAGGCGGAAACCGACTGGAATTATGGAGGAAAAAAGTGGAAATAATTCGTTAATCCCGTAATTGGAGCCCGCTACCGAACCGGAAAACAAATTTCCTATTATTTTAAATAGGGCTGTGGTGTGTTTTGGTTGGGACATACGTATTTTTATTTAAAAGTTTTAGGTTATAAAATTTGAAGATTCAAAGATGATGGATGATTTATTAATGAAGCATTTTGAAATTACTATTGGATGGTACTTTAAGCGAAATGTGAAAAATTTTGTGTTTTATATGTTTGCGCATCTAACTACCTACTTTATAAAGTGTTAATTCATGCTCTACATTTGATATTTTCCGTCATTTATTATTATATATTATTTGCTCAATAAAATGAATAAGGTACTTATATTCCCAAGCGTTTCCATTATTACACTAAACCAATATCATCAATTCATAGTTTTAGTATGTTCAAAAAGCTTTTTAAAATTTAAACCTGCACACGATCAATTTTATTACACCTTGTTACATATAAATCTAATCTGCTTTATTTAATAGCAATAACTTACCCTAATACAAAAGCAGTGGCAGCCCTAGGATAAGAATGGAAAGTCGAGCAAAAGTGTAGGTAGATAATTATTATTAGAGCGGCGACTCATTAGGGTCGATTGTCCCCGTCCCCAACACCTGATCGCGTATTATTGACTATTGGCACTTTTTATGTACGGTAAGATTTCTTTTTTAAACATTTATTGTGGCTGGAGATAATTTTACTTAATAATGAAATAATTTTACCTTAAATTTTGAATTTTATACGATTCCATTGTTTAATAAGAGTGTTTCTAAAATATTCTTTTACGATTCTGTTTTCGTTTGAATTAATAAACGTATATACATTAACAAAAATCGGCATGTACATTGTACATGATATATCATACTTACAATAGTTAGCTATAAGCCTATCTGATACTCAGTAAGTTCATTTAAAAATTTCGTTATGAAGGAAAACATCACAATTAGAATATTATAGGTCTTCATATATATTCTAGACTCTACCTCTGTAAAATTTAATTACGTGATGTATATGGTATCTGAATAGAATACCAACGTCTAGCGTACGAAGCTTTATGACTGACGACAATAATACCAAGTTCATTCAAAGCGTATAAAAAAGAAGTTATAGAACAAGTAATTATAATATTTTTAATAAAAAAAAGTCATTTTATTTCAAACACCCTGTATACCAAAGTAAGTGCTGAAATGTGATTGGTCAGGCTTTTTATTTGGTCCTCTGAACTAGTTGTACGTGCGCCGAAGTTGCTCTTGCGGTCAAGTTACATTCATTGACTTCCGATGAGGGACGGTCTGAATTATTTTGCTAAAACGCGTATTATTTTTATCAGCTGTTAAATGTGTTTTATTCAATATTAATAGTTCATACCTATTATTTCATAATTAAATAGTAATTTTTCAAGATTCATTAATTATACATATGTGATATTTCATAATTAGGAGTTTCACCCGCAGACCAAACTGCTGGCAAATTCATGTATTATATGCCTAGTGTTATTCTGATGCATAATCTATATTACTGTTTAGTTGCATCCAAATCCGTCAAATAGTTTTTGGGAAAAAGAGTAACAAACAACAATCAGAAACTTTCGCATGAGCTTTGATGAGCTTTGGAGTAAATAGTAGAGGCAAAACATATAATTACTTACATAATATTTATGTTGGAATTTGAACAAGTCTTAAATATTCCCGTTTAAGAAATATAATCGTGTTATCTAGTATTAATAGTCATTATATAATCATTATGTTATATGTGGTATTATCAACGAATCTTCGCGTGTGTAAATACACAGCTTTAATTGCCACCCACTGTACCGCAATACAAATATTATACTATTATATATTATGTACCTATAACATTAGAACATTAAACCCATCATAATAAAATGTA
The DNA here is from genome assembly GCA_907164685.1 of Colias eurytheme. NCBI lineage: Eukaryota > Metazoa > Arthropoda > Insecta > Lepidoptera > Pieridae > Colias > Colias eurytheme. The sequence goes on from CAJQZN010040244.1 coordinate 61,499, forward strand.
ATCAAAACCAAACTAATGCTCAAATCAATCAATCATCAATCATGATTGTTTGGTAAATGCACGTCGGTACAAAAACAAATAATTGAATGTACCTACGTGAAATTGACTTTTTAATTGCATTTATTACAAAAACGAATCACATCTGCAGCAATCATGTAACGGTGCATTTACATCAAACGAGCGAATGCTTATTCTCCACTATGTCAAATTCTTTTAGTGTAAGCATATTGTAGCGTAGAGCGTAAGTGCGCAGCTCTCAACATAGAGGTAGAGCTAGAGAAAGATCTCTAGCTCTACCTCCATGTTTTTTTGATATAAATGCACCGCAATGTGGCTATAAAGACCTATCTTATCTATATATATATAAAAGAAAGTCTGTATGTTCCAACACTTATAACTCGAGTTCTACTGAACCAATTTTCATGGTTTTAGATTCGTTGGATTTGTCTCCGTCCAGAATAGAAGAATAGATCATAAAAACAACAAAAACTAGACGAATAAATATTTTCCCAAAATTTTGATTTTCGTACATGTCAATCATTAGTTGTCAATCCTGTCAAATACGGAAAATAATGTTTGACATTCATGCGTTCAAAAATGTATTATGTGTAAAATAATAAAAAATTAAAAAGGGTGAATAAATATTGTTTGTATTTATTTTAAAATCAATTATTAAGGGGCCCTTGTAGAGAAAGTTTAGGCATTTTAGGAACTGAGACGGCTCGCGCCCGCGTTGCGTTGGAGCCGGCGCGACATGAACTCCGGTGACCTATGAAGGCGGGCGATTACGACACAGTATAAATAAATCAGTAGTTCGATTTTATTTGCTATCGTAGGAATGTTGTTGATAAATAAATTTACTACTTATCCTATACCATTAAACGAGCAATATTTGCATATTTATATATTTGTTTGTATATATACAGTGTGGATATTTTCGATGTGCCCTGAAAGGAAAGTACTTGAAATACTAGGGATAGAAAATTTTTCTGAAAGGAAACATTCCTTTTTCAAATTTTATTTTATTATTCAAATCGATAGAAACAATATAAAAGATAATTTATTGTTAATTTCTCGTAAAAATATTTGCTCTTAGAAATAAAAATATCATGGAATCGAACATTTTTATTGTAGAATCACCATCATCTAAACATAAAGAACGCTTCTGGTTACGTTATATTGATTTATTTTCTTCTGAAAATATTGGTAATAATAATTAAAAGTATAACAAATAAAAAGGCAAAATAATAATTGAATATAAGTATGTAATAAGTATGTTAGTGTATTCAACCAACTTAAAAAAGTGTGACTATTTTACAACAATTTGAATAATAATCAATTAATAATATATGATCAAACGAACTTCAGAGTGAAGTTCGATCATTATTATATGAATCGCTTCATTCGAAGATATTATTTACTATGTAGTTCCCTTTTTCAATGCTAGCAACCACGCACGCCTTTAGATTTTTTTTTTTTTATTTGAGGGTATTACGACCTGACAAGTATTTGCTTGCTTTGTACGATATTCATTATTTTTAGAGCCTGTTGTTATCTTACAAAACTTTGGGTTAGGGTGTGGTGGGTGTTAATATCTTCGAATGAAGCGATTCATATAATAATGATCGAACTTCACTCTGAAGTTCGTTTGATCATATATTATATTTCATCGCTTCATTCTTCAGATATTATTTACTATGTAGATGTTAAGAGATAAAAGTTTTGTAAGAACTATTTTGTGTGCAAGTTTAGAATACCGAAAACGTAAACATCAATATTATTAATTTTGTTTTATAAATTAACAAACATATAATTTACTTAATACTATTTCTGTTAAATCGATTATGCAAATTCGTTCTCATTAATTACATTAAGTTTATAGAACCTTGCTAAGGTTTTACGTATATTATATACCACTTGCACAAGCAGCGGAAGTTGAAGCGTGTCTTGTGCTATGTGAACTAAATATTGAAATGTTGACACCACTTTCCGATAACACATATTTTTTGATCCAACGACTGATTGTTTGTGACA
>CAJQZN010040245.1:0-10769 GCA_907164685.1 Colias eurytheme
GTCATGTAAATTGATACATTACGGCAATAGAACATAAACTAAGATGACGTTAAAATATTTTAAAATGCTTGAATCAATTATAAGTAATAACATGCTATACGTATACATATTTACAAGATACACCCATTACAAGTCAATAATAATATATAAGAAAATAACAATAGAATTATTAGGAATGCAATTAAAGTGTGAGCTACACAATCTAAATAAAAACTCAAACGGGGGGAAAATTGTATAGTTAATATATAAGTAATATATCTCTTTGAAAATCAATTTCTGCACATTCGTTTTCATAAGAGGAAAAATGATGAAAAAAGGCTGCGAAATTCCAAAGTGATCGAGAACTCGTTTTAATTGAAAAACTTTTAAGAAAATACAAAGTGAGTTTTGCGAGAAGCTTTTACTGATTTATTTTGGTTTACGATTGCACGTAGAAAATTGTCTTTCAACGAGTAAATTCCTTGCCTTATACTTGAGAAACAGCATGAACTCAATTTATTTATATTAACTTTTTAAATTTGTTGTGTTCTGAACAAATATTACATAATTTCTATTTCTAAGGTCGAAAAAATCTCTTTATCATTTCAAAAATATATTTCATCCCACCATAAAAAGTGAAGACGTAAATTTTAAATATCTCAGAAACTACATATTTAGGATCAAAGTAATATGTAACTAAGTAGTACTTAAAAGATTAATTCTGAAAGAGTACTATCCATTCCTGATAAAGTACGTATGAAACACAAGTTCTTGGATAAAATTCCATTAGGTTCGTCTCCGCAGAGCAACCATAATAGTGTTGAACACACAAGAGAAATAAAATCACGTTAAAAAGCTATTTATTTTACCAACAACCTTCCCCTACGTAGAGGGTGGTACTTTCTTGAGAGTATGAGTTAACAACTAGTTCAATTATTTATATCAGAAGGTGGCACAACATAATAAATAGGTTACCTAAATAATGCAAGCGTATTACCGATCCATAATAATTTTATTCGAATGTAGTGGTAGGAGCTATGACTGAAAATTTTGTTGTATTATATTCACAAAAGGAACCTCCAATTTGAAGGTATAATACCTTCAAAGGACATGTCCAAAAATGTATGAACCAAAAACCCAGAATCGACAGGAATGAAACGTGTACCAATGGATTGGCATTGAAGTATAATATAATATTACCAAGGGGGCAACTCCGAAATCGTTATAGTATAGGAGCTAGGAGCAAAATAAAATAACTAAGAAATTCCTTAAAAAACATGATATACATAAGTTTCCGTTATGTTGTGGCTTAATATGACGATGTTATAATGTTTTATCACTTGTGTTACACATAATAAATATCATATTTTACAAGAAACGAAACAAAAACGTAGCAAGTAGCAAGAAACAAAAACAAAAAGCACAACATAACAATAACTCTCGATTTTGTAGTTTTGTTCTTTTAGTGTATTATTGGTAATTCTATGGCTAAAGATTGAAAAAAAAAACATATTTATAGTATAGGAGCTAAGAGCCAAAAAACAAAGTGAAAAATCGTTTGAAAATAATAAAAACTCGTTATGTTGTGTATTAGAATATCGTTGTTATTCATTTATTTTTATAATTAGGTCTAATTTTATTAAGTTTTAATGATATTATAATCTACCTATCTATAATAACAACTACATTCGAATCTACAACAAATTGTGTTACACATGAATGTACAAGCAAAAGCAATTAATCAATTAAAAATTAAAATTAAAATAACAACGATAATCTCTTCCACATCATAATAATTTTCAAACGATTTTTTATTCAGTTCTATTGTCTTTTAACTCATATACTATACCTATTATTATTTTTTATTTCCAATCCTTAGCCACAGAATTATGCACCAATAATACACACAGTACTATAGCAATTGTAGTATCTTGAACCAAAATAAAAACTACTAATAACGGAATCTTTAGTCAGTTATGTTGTGATTGAACATGATGTTATTATGTTCCTGTTGCTTTTTAAATGTGTTGATGATAATTATCATGTATAACACAAGTGATACAACATTATTATAACGTCATATTAAGGCTGCAGTCTAGCAAAATTGCGTTTTCAACAAGTTATTTGACAATTTTTTCTCGGCTAATGAAATGATAAACTGAATTTTTTTTTCTTGTTTATCAATTAGTGTTATATACGCAATGCGCGTGAATTTTTTCACATTTATAAAGTTACTTTATTTTACCTTAATCAGGCCTTCAAGATAAGTCTCTTTCTCCCAAAGACATTTCGAGCTAAGTTTGTGCACTCACTACGTTGCAACCGATTACAATTTACACAATCTGATCAGCACATTATTATCCTTATATAGTCGTTATTAAAAACTGCTGAATACAATTGCCGAAAAACTTATGATTTTCTTAATTAGAACGTTATAAATTCATTAAATTTCCCATTTTTTGCCTTACAAAATCTATTGATAAATACTGCTAAAAGTTATTTTTTCCATTAATTTATTCGAGTTGGTTGAAGACCAATGAGTATTAATCCTTTAAAAATTTTTTTTTTGAATTTTGATAACTCTTTAAATATTAAAATATATTTAAAATAATTAGGAAAAATCCTAGCGAATTTCTTTAGTCGCGCTCCTTGGGCCGGAGCGTTCTGACGTGTGCTCTACGCTCGATTTTCCTTCATACCGAAGTGAAAGTTGCTCTACTTCATTAAATTTAATATTTTTGTTAATTGATTATTTTTATGTTAGTTTTGTGCAAATATTCGTATTTTTAAACATCTGATTTCGATATGGAAAATAAACGAAAAAACTATAACTAGAAAAAAAATTATCTTCGAACATAAAGTTAATGAAACCAAATAGATTGCAAAGGTGATTGGCAACAATTTCTTTATTTTACGGGGTGTCAGTAAAGGGATGTATATTTCTTTAAAACTAAAGTAAGCTCATAAATGTTCTTATAATATAATTTTTTTGAAGTTCCAAAAATGTTTATTTTTCGTTTGAGAAATACGAAATATAATATAAACTTGTATTGAGAACTTGAACTTCCCAAGTTCATCCGGGGAAATCCCCATACGGGGAATATGATTTGTTTACTCCAAAATTGATCCGAGGTGTTTTAATTTTTTCTTCTAGTCATTTTCAACGTAGCGGCATGTTGTTTGATTATTAATTTTGTAACTTAAATACAGGATGTTGGTTTTATATTCTGATCTTACAGACGCGCTGACAAATTTAGTCCGCCATTTCTAGTTTAGTCTACCAACTCTAAGTACCAATATTAAAACGAATAGATTATCATCACATCATCAAAACTCAGATGTAATGGAAGATCACAATAACATAGAAAATTCAGTGGGTGTTGAGAACTAAACAAACAGAAGTAACAGAGACGCGAAGAATAAAAAAAGAGGACGAAAACGATAATTCGTTGATGCTTTCCCTTTTCGACGTATTGTTAGGGTACATCACCAATCTGCAAAAAACAAAACTGATGATTCCCAATTGCTGATTAAAAATGAAAAACAAATAATCGACAACAGTGGTGAAAATTTGCTGATCACAATGAAACATCCTTCAGTGGTAGCAGATTTACTCATTTAAAATGTATCGGTGAACAGCGTAAAGGAGAGGAGGACAGGAAAACATTATGAATGTGGATGGTGGATTGTATACAGGGTGTAATCGATAAGTATGTGCAGGCGATTATGACGTTATTATTGCAGGTATCAAAAAACTTAAAACTGATATCGAAATTACTTTACCTAATGAGCAAAATGACAATAATAACTTTTTAAAAGTATAACGAGAAATATCTAAAAAATTTACTTTATACACTCCCATATCAAAAAGGGAAAATGGGACTAGTAGAAGTTAAATGTCTAATTCCGGCAAAAAACATGAATGCGGAAGATGCGGTTAAAAAAAAATTAATATTTGAAATACAATGCAAAAAATAACACTTTTGTCATAGATAAGAATCATGACTATTTTTTCCAAATTCAGGGACAAGTAAACGTTGCAGAAGCAGAAGTCTGCTTATTTGCTGTTTGGACTGGAGTGAATCATTCGTTAAAAATAGAATATATAAAAAAGTATGTAACGTTTAGGCAAAATAAAATGATGGACCATTATCAAGATTTTACATAAATTGCCTACTGTCAGAATTGATTGATTCGAGACTTCAGCATTCGATGCCATCAAGGACCCATCCTATATCATTCAAGCGATTGAAAAAAAGAGATAAATCCAGTGCAACCGATAAAGCATCAGAATGCTAGCAAAAGATTTATTAGGTTTATAAATATAAATCTATATATTATACATAATATAATAAATCTGTAGAAGACGCGAAGACTGACATCCGCGCGGACGGAGTCGCGGGCGGAAGCTAGTCAGAAATAAATATCTTTTGTTTTCATTTGCGTATTTTTCTATTTTATAATTTTTTAACACAAACATTACATTTTTTTTATTATATATACAAAATTTGTTTATCCGTTTTATTAGTTAAACTGAACAACTTTCACTAAGAAACTTAGGTCGAAAAAAATGTATAGAGTTATGCATTTTGTATAGAAAGCTTATTTTTTTTTTATATTTCGTCCAAATTTCTTTGTAAAAGTTGATCAGTTATATAAACATGAAGTTGAAGATATCAATAGAAAGTATTCGCAAATCTTGTGTACTGATAAAAAAAATCACCCGGTGTAATTTTCACGAAAATTGTTTCAAATTGTCATTTTGGTACTTATTACGAATATTAAATTATACGAATGATTTAATTTTTAAAAATTAAGTGGAGCAACTTTCCCTTAGTACATTTGTATTATTTACATATAGGATGACAGGATGCATTTGTTTGCACTACTAGACCAAGCCCTTAAGCTACAACATGACGTAAACTCATTTATTAATTTTTTAAACGAATTTCTAACTTATTTTATTTTGCTCCTAGCTCCTATACTATAACGATTTCAGGATAACTGCTTTTGTTACATTATATTATATTTAATTATCAATCCATTGGTACACATTTCATTCCTGTCGAATCTGGGTCATTTTTTGGACATCTCCTTTCAATCAATAGTCTAAAACAAGTCATAATTAGAACAAGTCATAAAGATTCAAGTAACTACTTGTGACTATATTTAGATAAAATAATTTGCAAGTGTAATATGGTGAATATAAATTTAAACACCTACGTAAATCACGCATTTTCTCATAGCGAAAACTTCGCATCTGTCTGTTTTATCCCTGATAATAGATTATTAGATATAATGTATTTTGAATATACACGTGATTCATATTATACCTGTGAAATAGAGTGATGTCTGCAAAGTTTATATGTGATTTATTATTTTGCATATACCTACTGCAAAGCATCTGGCACTTTGTGAATATCTAGAGACGCTAGCTTGCCAAGAAAATAAATTTGGATAGAAAATTCGGATTCTTCAGAAACAAACATGGAAGTAATTGTGAATTAGAAATACACGATGCTTTTATTTAAATTGGGAGTGAAAGTGACATAGAAAGTCTACAAATTATATAAAAAGGTACATAGGCAACATTATTAATTATCGTCTAACAATACTCCTCTAACTGGAGCTGTCTAATATTTAAGGTATAATTATAATTATCTTTATAAAAGCCCAGCATGTTTAAATTGAATCATGGATTTTATACTTTTATAGAAGAAAAGCTATCTTTAGCTTTCATTAACAAAATTTCCTTAGAAACTAATTTCATTTAAATTTAATTTTAACTTTCCTTGTTTCTGTAAGCAACTCATGGGTAGTTCCTACTTATTTTGAATATATTTAGTAAAAGTTCGTGACATTTCAATTAAAACGTAGAGTCAAATAACGAACGTGCCGCCTCCTTGCTAAACATTGCAAAAACTTCAACAAACTCGTTTAACTTCGATAAATGGGAAATATCTTAATTACTGCTGAATTCGATTGAAAACTTTATCTTATTATAGTAGCTTGGTCAGTGAATGTATATGCTTATAATTAATACTGAGCTTAAAATTGATCAATTCAAACATGCTCAAAAGCCCCTCTGTATATCTCATATGATTTACGGAAAGTTGTCGCCCAACATCTTGTGAATAAGGATTAACCAACTCCTCCCGCTTTGAAGTTTTTATTAAAAATGTTTGATCATCCATAGCAACTTCAACGACTTGGATTTTAATAGAAGTTCACTCAATAATTGTTGAGGAACTGAGAGTTTTATTCTGGGAGACAGCCATCATATTGCAAGCTTCAAATTCCTAAACTTAAATTGCAATCGGAATCGCATTTTGTTACTGTATGTCAGAATTAGAAAAAGAAATATGCATACGTAAAGGATGTAAACAACAGGGTTTAGAATATATGTATTAGGATATAATTGATTATGTTATACACATCAATAAATGAGCTTTTTTTCAAGTAGACTGTATTGAGAAGTTTACTTTAAATTCTTTAATTAAGATTTTTAATCAATTGTAATGAAATTCCTTAGAGATCAAGTATAATACTTAATAGATAATTGGGAAGGGTTTGCACTTGAATATGAAGAGGTCTTCAGGTTTAATTATTCTGCATCTGAATGGCCGTCTCGAAACTCGCAGTGACGGAATCGATCTCAATAAATTATTGTTGCTTCAATGAACATTGAACACTGGCAATTCCAATCAGACCAAATGGCAAGTTCCTTGTCCTTTTACATATTGTGTGACTATACTTACTTTCTCACAGATATTAGAATAAAATAATTGTTACAAAGGTGAAAGGAATTATTTCCCGCATATTGCTTCATCAATTTCATTACTCAAAGTAAATTAAAGTCAGAATATTGTTGTTTTGTTACAGAGAGCTGCAATATACAAGGTGAAAATATAATTTAATCATTATTATTGTGTAATTATCTGTGAAGCATCCTGGTACAGTAATTGCTACTCTTCTCACGGCTCTTATTTCCCGACGAGTAAGTGAACACCGTAGGTACCTACTGATATATAGGTACTAAAATCATACCTACATTACCATTAGCCACATAGGCATCGGTTACGGTGGTGTTTCAACGAAGTCCATGTTAATGTTACGCATTGCTAAATACATATTTGACGTAGGCCCATATTAGTATTCAATACATTGAAGGAACTAGGGCCGTAACATTTTTCAGTTCATACGTGACTTAGCGAATCACGTCGCGAACGAGAAGCTGAGTGGAAAAATAAGTGCTCAAGAAACTTGCCGTCGTTCTCGTATCATTTATTCATACATTCACTGGACAATCCCTCAAAGCTACCTAAATTCGCTCCATTAGAATATCTTAGCGTAGTTATGTAGGTAATAGATATGGTAATATTGCGTCTTATATTTGAGGAAATGGGATCTAAACGATTCGAAATATGCTGGCAACAGTACCATCAAATTTTTTTTCCCTCTTGTTTGTCAAAATAGTTATAATATAATACTTACTGAAATATCGCAATTAAATGTCATTAAGAAATAATGAATGCGAAACGCATAAATTGAAATAGGTAGTAAAATACCTAAGTCTGCTGGATGTTTAATTTTCAAATGAAAAATTGCTTGGAACATTATCCAATTAGGTACGTATAGGTACAAAGCTTTGAGGGAGGCCCTTGTCCAGCAGTGGACGTCCCACGGCTGATAAGAAGGAGAAGAAGAAGAAGGTACAAAGCTATCTACAAAATTCGTCATTAAAGTATATTGTTTTAAAATATATTCTATTTGTTTGTAGGTACCTACTCTCATTAAAACAATCTGATTAAATGACAAAAAGCAAAGTTAATAGTTCACCTCGTCATAAATTTAAATAATTTGGAAAATCCAAAAGTGCACGCCTCGTAATTTTTTTTTAATAAATATTTATTAATTATTATTTTTGTTTATTTAATAACAATTAAACCACATCGAATCAGACCCCGAAAAATGAAAGGGTTCTATTCCTGAGCATACTCAAGCGTAAGAGAGAAAAAAAGACTCGATTAGTAAAGTATTTCGGTCGCTATCGTGTTAACAAGAAAAAGGATCCGCACATACAGACACACGGACGTCCAAGACAGAACTTTTTTAAACTGTTTTTTAACTAGTTTAAATAACAAAAATTACATCAAAAATATCATGAACGTTAAAAATAGTGTTTTTTCTTAATATGTGTGTGTATGTATTATCTTACAAGTGCAATGTATGATACATAAAGACATTTTAAGTTTGAAAAATCAGATGTTATGCGCGAAGTGACAGTAGTACCCACCTCAACGCTTCGCTTATGAGGCGTGCAATATGCAGACGTCCGTACCTATTGATTGTCCCCAAGAATAACGCCCTTCCGCTGGGAAACCCTGAAACTTACACGTATTTACATTGTGTTTGGAAACGATAATTTTCCAAACTAATTATAAGATTATTGTTTTCCCTCACGCAATTGTATTTAATAATAAAATATGATTTAAATAAGAGACGCAGGTCATCTAACTAGTAAAAATAGGTAGGTACCCAAAACTGACCTCGTAATATTGCATTACATGAATTAATTAATAATTGTGTTTATATTTAGGTAGGTACCTATCCCTCTTACACACTTAATACATTTTTGTTTTATCTCTCAAAAAAATATATATTCTTCAAGTTATGAAAAATGCCAAGTAATACTCATTTGTTAACACGTTCAAGACGGGGCCCGATTTTGGCTACTTATCGTTGGGCCGGCATAGGGCTTACAAGACCTGTTGGTGAACTTCATTTACGGCCGGCATCAGGTGGAAAGGACCTGTAACACCTTTTGACATTAAAATCAAATGTGTCATCCAGTTGAAGACTTTTTTGAATATTCTTTCTTGAAACGTATTGTTATTGAATCACTGCATAACAACATTAGACCCGTTTTTGAAAAAAATATCATTAAAGGAGGTTAAATTAGTAGTAAAATTATAGGATCTTATACACCTGATCCCGGCACTAGTGAATATGATTGCTAGTGATGTCAAATGAATCGACTATATAATTAAAAAAAATCAATTTATTTTTACCTCAAAAACAGTATGTGCTTCATTATAACAGTTATGACAATACGAGGGTGAATCAAAAAGTTCTTGGAATCACTATAAAAATGTAAAATCTATTTTCCAAAATTTGTTTTTCTCTTTGTAAAAAATGTTTTTTCTAACCATCAAAAATCTCAACCACGGCTACCATTGCCGCATCATAATCGTAAAATTTTGTTAGATATATAATAATAGATATCAATACAATATCGCAACGTCTAATTATTATGCACATCACTAATTAACTGACCTGTCACCAAGGGCCGGCTATCGGGTTATCAGGCATCGGGTCTTTTAGATCCGATATCCGTCCTGCAAGGACAAAATTTCTTTGCAGGCCGTATCAGGTCTTTAAGATCCGATACAATATTTTTCCTTTTATGGGTACTATTTAGTGGCAGAATACCAGTCAATATATCTGTCACACTCTCACTACAAAAAATCCTAAAGTAAACTACCCCGGCCCATGCGATAGCAATAGAAATCTCTCTCCGGCCCGCGCGAATAGTTCACTTCAGGTGTTTTCGACCCGATGCCGTACTGAACGTGTTAATTATAATTTTGTAAGTTTAATTTGTAGAGGATCTGTCTGATGGACTGTGATGTAGGAATGTTATGTTTATGCACGTCAGACAAAATATTCGGAGAAAAAAGTGAAGAAGAAAAACAGTGTACTTAAATAAAATAAATGGTCAATTCAAACTTTAAAACATATAATTAATAACATTTAAGTAATAATAAATAAATAACAGATAACTTCAAATATAAATTTCGATTTCGATCATAAAAGTAACCAACTGTTAGTTCGATAACTTCTTCTATTTCAAATCTCTACGAGCTCTACCTTTTTATGTACATTATCATAGGTATTCCTGAAAAAATCATTATTAGATTCTATAGAACCTGAAAAATAATATATTCATATATTCTTGTTGATACAAATGCCTATCCATATTATTATAGAATTAAGTACCTATTTCAAAAATACTTAATAAATATACCCAATATTTCATTCATCATTACGCCCTGCAGCAATATTCTCTACTTGCGGTAGAATTGACTCTATATCGACGAAATGACAATATTTTATTATTTTTTTATATTATTTGATGAGAAAATAATATTTTGTTATTTTCTGAGAATAATATAATAATAAAATAATATTTTATTATTTTGGGATTTTGTTAAAATTTTCTAAATCTCTGACTTTTTACTTTAAAGCTATACTTTTTAATTTACATCATTGAAATTACGCTTGTGTAGAATAATATTTATTAATGCGTTTAAGTCAATGTACTTTAGATTTTTTGTAGGTTATACGTAATCGTTTTGAAATTCATAAATGAATGCTCATTTATTGAGCTTTTATACAAAAGCTTCAATACATGAAAACAAGGCCTCAATACAATTAAAATATTGTTAAATTATTTTATGATGGCTATGAGCTGGTTGCTCTATGGACTAAGTAGGTATAATGTCAATTCTAAAAACAAGAAATTCATTAATTTTCTTCTCCATTAGTTAAGTAAGTTATTTGTGTTATTAATAGCGTGTTGTTTTTTTTTTTACCTAGCACATAGGTACCTACTTTGGCGCCCAATGTATGGTTTTGACGACATTAGACAAAAATTAACCCACGAGATATGATTTACTGTAATCGTAGTATTATCGAATATAAAATACATTCATACCTGTATTAAATTC
>CAJQZN010040246.1:0-15142 GCA_907164685.1 Colias eurytheme
CCACCCGCGCGACAAGAAGCACGCGCCCAGGGAGAAGACGGACATAGACCTGTCGGACATCACGCACCTGCCCACTTGTGAGTCGTGATTGTTGGTGCTTTTTCAGCGTACACCTGTTAGACCATTCAGTTATTATTATTGCATTATTTTCAGTATATATTGTCTTATTTTCAATGTTTTTCTTACTAAAACTACGATTTGCATAATCGAATGTGGTTCACATTGCAGTGGTCCCATGATCCACTTGTAGATGGCAATATCAGTCTCCAGACTACACTCAAAAAGTTTCGATATTCCTAGTAGTTGTTGATTGAATCCTGAAACTCTTGAACTACGACCTGTGTGTGATATACTCTCCTCCAGTGAACTTCGCAATTTAATGTTTTACAGATCAAATATTCATTTAGCAACGATTATTTCCTCTTCCCGTCCTTGCAAATTAAATAGTCCGCCTACGCGGTTGAAGCAATAATGAACGTGCCAAACGTCACGTGCAAACAGAGAGGACAAACAGCAAGTTGATAAATGAATCGCCGATACCTGGAAAGTTGTAAATTGAATTTTCAACAGAATAGTGGAAAGCGACAAAGAAACATGAAAGGGTAGCGATAAAAATGTTCTCGCTGGTTTCGCGCATTTAACGAATGTACAGGGAAAGTTTGAATCAGATAACGATGGAAAAACTGCTCGTCGACCGCACGGCCAACTTTGCTGAACGGAGAACTTTAGATTGACGCTAACACCCATTTCTCAAAACTTAATCTCTCTGCATGAGCTGTTTATACACGATAATATATTGCAGCTTCGCCTGGACGTGATGTAAAGCTTGATTCAACAAAGTGCTTCTAACTGAAAATTGTTGGGTGTGAAACAGTAGTTGTAATACTAAGATCCTATGTAATCGGGGGATTGAATAGATTTAGAAGAAGCTTTTAAAGGAATAGTGTCGTGATCGAAACTCCTTTCCTGCCACTTTAAAGTATAAAATAATACGTTTTGATGACACGGTGTTTTATATTGAACAGTAATTTTATTTTTATTTTTGACCTAACGTCCCTGAAACGGAAGTCATTTGGGATCGACGATTAAAAATAGTTTAAACCCCATTCGAGGTGATCGAAATGAATCAATCAACCGAATCAATATCCTTAATCTCTCGCAATGACGTATCAAAAGCTAATAGTGTGTATTAAAAACAAATATTTAAAACAAAATACATCTGGCTCATTAGCCTGTATGAGTCGGGCAATTAGCTGACTTTTTGTATTGGCATTCAGCGTGTTGTCTCTATAAAAACATGTTTTTATTTATTTCATTTAAATTAGATATTAAACTAACACTAGGATAAGATTTTACTAATACTATATGGGCTATGTGGCCTGAAATAAATGAATTTTATTTACTTATTTAAACTAAATTGTGTTTGGAACACTCCTAGTAAGCAAATAAAATGCTTGTGTCAGGAGGTTAAAAACATGTTACAGTAAAAGTGGTAATATTTGCTAGATATCCAACCTGACGTGACGCACACGTCCGCGGGAGCCCGTCGCGGGGGAGCGCTCGTCGCTGACCGGGTGCAGTGCTACTCGCAGCCGGAGGACACCGGCACTGGCACCGGTCGGTGGAAGGTAATAATACGTGTTTGATTTGTTAATTGTGGGGCACTGGGGGAAGGTAGGAAGTTTTCGTTTGGAGGAGGATTGATGGATTTTTTTACAGAGCTTTGAGGATACTTGTATAGTAAATGGTTTTAATTACAAATATAAATTTTAGAACGTTTTTAAGGGATGAAAAAAGTTTAACCTCAATAGAAAATTAAGTATCACTTTTGTCTATAATTAATTATTTTATTCTTGTAAAATTTGCTATTTGGGCTTAAATGTTCGAGATTTGGTGCAATGGCAACCACATATTTTCGTCAGGTTTCGTGCTGTGTGGTCACTTTAAAAGCTGCAGATTTTTCAATACGACGGGACGAGCTATGCTCAAGTATAAATTCGATTTATGACTGTTGCTGGCAATCATACCTCGAGGCGAGCTGTAGAAGTTGGCATAATCATGAGTGTGTGCTCACCTCTGGGAAATCAAAACGGTTACAAAATGACTTAAGCCTTCGGGGACCTAATAACATATTTCACATAAATTTCCTTTTCTGGATATCATAAGACTCTGCATCGGTTTAAAATTTTCCTATACGTATCCCTCGTGTCTGCACAAAGTATGTTGTGTTGTACGCAGCATGGGAAATTAAAGTTTTATTTACACGAAACATATTAAAATCGATACAACGTAGAACAGTTACGAAGTAAACAATGTTTCACAGAACGCGACTTTTGAAAATTTAATTAATATCGAGTATATCGTATAAAAGTTTTCAGTATTTATCATTGCTTTTTTTAGTGTTTCTATTCTAATGTGCAATCATTAGCGACACTAAATAAATTCATTACTTTTTTAAAAGGTGTCAGCCAAGATACAACAACTTCTAAACACGCTCAAACGGCCAAAGAGAAGGCCGTTGCCGGAATTTTATGAAGATGACGATATTGAATTAGAAATCGCGGCAAATCCTAAAGATCCTAACGCGCCTAAACCAGAGGGTGGTACAATGACTCCAGCAGTCGGTGAACAGCTGGTGGTACCGGCTGGGTTGCCGAGGAATTTAGAAGCAGCACTACAAAGATACGGAACGGCTTCATTTAAAGCGAATGTCGCCACCGTACTCGATCCGAATGGGAAACTCAGCAATTCTTTGACGTATGGTGAGCTGAATTAAAATGTTCTTATTTCTACAATTAAAATTTGATTGTGTTTTTTGATCTTATTTACCGTGTAAGACGTTTTCGCTTATTTTTAATTCAGTGAGTAATTCTTGTTTCGTATTACATTGTTTACATTTTGTTACACCTCTCTTATAACTTAATTATTTGAAAGAGGAAAACTGTTTGCTAATAAGTTTCTTAATTAGTCGAACTTTATGTTTCTCAAAACTAGTAGTTCTAAAGTTTTGACAGGAACTTCTCTTGGCTTATAACAGGGCAGTCATTTATAAACAGTCTTGACGTACAATATAATATCGTCCAACAGGAAAGCTCCTCAGCCGCTCACTGAAGATCGCGTACGCGTTGCTCAACAAAGCTTTTACATCGAAGTCCAGCAGCGGTGGACCCATAACAGGGGACAGTACCCTGAAGCCAGGGGACAGAGTGGCGCTAGTATACCCTAATAATGACCCGATAAACTTCATGTGCGCGTTCTATGGGTGCCTTCAAGCAGGGGTGGTGCCGGTGCCCATAGAGGTGCCGTTGACCAGGCGGGATGCGGGGCTCCAGCAAGTGGGATTCCTGCTCGGATCCTGTGGGATCCAGTACGCGTTGACTTCGGATGCGTGTTTGAAAGGTGAGTTCTTACATTGAAGATAGTTGGTGCTTAGCTTTTTAGCGTATTGCAGATATTTCGTTATTAAGAATTTCATCAGAGCGAGAAAAAATAAAAAATTGGATAGAAAAAATGTAAAAAATTGTTTTGATTTTTGTTTCTTAGTTTTTTTACATATAAATTTAATCAGTTTGTGTGTGTGATCGGTAAAGAGTTTAGATTTCATAATTTTTCTCAACTTGTATCAATTGTGTAAATGAAGGTGTAACTAATTTATTAAATGAACATACTTCGGTATAAACAAATAGCTATAAACTCGTCCTAACAACTGTAAACATTTTCATAATTGTTTTTATTGGAACAACTGAAAGAGCGATGCAATAAAGTTTTCATTTGATCTTATTGCAGAAATAAAAAAATTCTTTCATCTACGCTAACTAAGCGGATGTCGGCTACGTATTGAAGTGAAATAAATTTAATAAGTTTTGAAGCTCCGAAGTATCGTTTGTGAAACTGGATTTCTTGTGAATGCAATCAGTCTTTGCTGTGAAATGTTGTCAGAATTTTCATTTAAGCTTTAGCCATATTCCGCGAAATTCACGTAAAACCGTGTTGATACTGAAACCAGTCGTTTGTCGTTATTGGATTGCGTTTTCAATATGCGTCAGGTAACATTTTCACCGTTCACCTAAACCAATCGTGCTGAAATTTGGTTTACTCAATTTGCGTGTTAATAATTCGGTTTGAAACTTGTATCTGTTGCGAACCAAATTTTTATTTACGTTATTATTGATAACATTTTCATATTTATTGAGTCGAATATTAATATTTGATTTTATGTATTCCACAGATTGGTTTTCCAATGAATCTTAATTAATTGCTTCATTGATAGCGGTAAATTGAAATTAGTTCTGGAAGCCCTATGAAAAAGATTATGTTTCCCCAAACGATGAAATGAATATATATTTTCCAATTGAATGATTGGACGAAGGAAATATAATAGCAGTATTAAATCATGTTCGTCCATCAGATTGATTGAATAGGGAGTACACTTGTATTTGCACATGTATGTACTAGTGTACTGTAACATGTCTTGTTCACAATCTCGTTACAGACGCCATATTTTTCAAAAATTTAATTTGCTATTACATATTTGTCTCTGGTACTAACGAAATTGTGCCGTTCCTGTTGAAGATTGAACCCAACGAAGAGTACATAAATCTTGTTAAATATTGTTTTGTTATATCATGTACGTTACGACTAGGTATCATAATATGCACTCATGAGAAGCTAATGTTATATTAGTAACGTACAATTTTTTTATGTATGTATCGTATCTTTAGAAATAAAAACATTACAGGAGAGAATTCCAATAGTTAGAATCAATAAAGATTCTTGTTTATCACAAGTGTCTTGTAGAGAAATAACTAGCTCCACGCTGTGACAATCAGTCCTACATTAATAATACAATAAGCCAATTCCTAGAGTCGGTCGGGGGTGGCAGGATATTGGAACTCACCACCCACTACATGACCTAAATAAACAATAATTCATTAGTAAATAATTATTAAGAAAACAAATAATTTTAACGATGCTTTATAGAAACGGATGTTTTTTCGTATACATCCTGTCGTCTACTGGGCAGAGGACTGAGATCTCGTTAAAGATAATTATTTACTGATTGATTCACATCGGTACTTTTATATTAGTTCAATATCAATAAGTTAGAATACTACCAAGGTTTTAAAAAAACGTAAAAAATTCTCACCTATTTAGTAGGGTTGGTAAAAATGAAATAAACTTGTATGAGCTTTATTACTGAAACTATCTAACATCATAATATTTTTATAAAAGATATATACGTATATATTATATGAGATAATAAAACATGTTTATGTTAAGGTATTTACAAATTATCTAGTTTTATCGGACCAGTTTTACAGAACAGATAAAAGCGGTTAGGTAACTGCAGGGGTAGGCGTGTACATATTTGAAAATAAATTGCTTTTGAGTGAGTGCCCTTCAGCACAGCGTTTGCTTTAGCATGATAATAATAAGAGCTAACATTATAGGTGATGCGCATACGCATTGGGTCTCTTGTTTCTTGTGGAATTAAATGTTGAGAAGGAAGGCGAACGTTCTTATACAAATATGGAACTATTTCCTTTCTAACTTATTTTAGCATGATTCACGCTACACCGTGCCGGGACTGGTATGAATTACATCATACAAAAAGTATATTATAATGTTTGATCGCGTCCCGGACGGAAAGCGACAGCTCAAGCCGAGGTCGTGATCCCCTTCATGGGGACGCCCTTGCGCATGTCGCTACCATCGCGAACCTTCCGTTCACCTACACGTCCGCGTTGAGATGTATTAGCCCTTCTGGCGAACATCGAGAGACAACACAAAAAGAAAGAAAATATTTTTTTTTTTGCCAAAAAAACACTATATACAAAATTTAATGAGGCAAATAGACTAAGCCTCAGCAAAATGCTGCAAAAAAAAACAGCGCTGGTTGAGCGATTTACAGGCTGTACCAATGATTGAGGTTCGCCTTGAAAAGCCCCGAACGGGACACGATAGCGTTAACCATCCTTTTATTTCTTCTGTGTAACTCGTCGCTCCCCGCACAGGGCTGCCAAAAACATCGTCCGGTGACGTGGTCTCGTTCCGTGGCTGGCCGTCCCTCCACTGGGTGTCGACTGAGAAGCTGCCGCGGCCGCCGCGCGACTGGATCCCGCCGCCGCGCCCCGCGGAGGACACGCCGGCGCACATTGAGCACACGTCCGCCGCGGACGGATCGGCCATGGGCGTTATTGTTACGAGGTGAGTGACGTACGAGAAAAAAATCTTGAAAAAAAGACAAAAAAGGTGAATTTTGTAAAAGTAATCTTGATACTTGGAGAGAAAATTGAAAAAAATGTATCTATTTCCATGATTGTCTGTGTTTTAAATGAAAAGTGATCTTTTTGAATAGAAAGTACGAAAGGCAGGTCGCAAATCAAACGGAGGACAGATTATGCCCGTGTCAAGTTTTGTTCATATTTTTGCAAAAATTAGAATAAAATAATAAACAACACAATATGTTACGTTTCTATTGATTGAAAATTGAACTGTGAAATATTTCTATTTAATTTTGCTTAAAAAAGTCAATACCCTGGTTTCATAAAGTAGATGGACCTATAAATTTTCTAAGTTACGACCATACCGTGAGACTTGAGAGATGCCATAATTCTATATATGTAATGTCTTTATACCAATAAAGCGTGGGATTCTCAAAAATCTGCATTTCAATTCTATATCGATACAATGAAGCCCGATTCTTATATCCTATTCACACATTTACGTCCGAGGTGCAGTCGGATTTATCGTTCGATTATTCAATGTTAACAAACAATTTTTGCAGCAAGGAGCAAATCGTATTTGCATTTCAAATCGTCTAGCAAAATGTAATAGCAAAACCGATAGATGTGAACTCCACATTTGATCTCTTTTTGACCGATGCAGACTATTTTGCCAAAGTTGAGGGAACAATTGCTCATTAAGCCGATTCATAAACTGTTTGCAACATTGTTTTCTGAAGCGTTTTTATTGGAGTTCTTCATTGGATAACTGTTTGGAATACATCCTCTTGTTTCATGGATGAAATATTTTAGAGTTTTTAGTCTAGCCATAATCAAGTTTTCCTTTTTAACGAGTGCTATTTTAAAGTAAATGGAATTTCGTAAATACATTGGAGATCTTTGAATTTGGAATATAAATGGAACTTGATATTTATAGACTCACGTTAGTGAATTCTAAAAAATCTGCATGGTTTTAAAATGGAAGTAGATTGTGTTACGTGGGTTCAAAATAATATTTGATGCCAGAGAATATTGAATAAAATTCGTCGCCCGAGCTAAATTAAAGTTCTATATTAGTTTTTTTACCTTTTCTAACCACATTCCAATTTCCATATTATTTAAAATGTATAAACTGGAAATGGATTTCATAATGGCAAATCTTTTTCGAGCGCATCAAATGTAGTATTCAGACAAAAAGCATATTTGGAAGTTTCACAAAATGTCCAACGCCACACTTCTACTTTTTTCATTTATGATTTATCAATCATAAATGAAAATAGAAGTGTGGCGTCAACAACTTATTGTGGTATATAAATAATATTCCGTTATTAAATTATGCATTCATCCAACAATAACATGAAGTGTTGCAACAACATGTTGGCAGTGGACAATAAGCGCTAAAGCTGATTTAATGAAGTTTGACTCGTCGTTAACTATGCAATTGTAAAATTCTGAAACCGACCTGAACATTTATTACGAAGCCAACTCGCTGTAAAGTCACGTTGCTTCAATAAAATGAGACTGATGTCTTTAAATAAAACAAATGGAGACGAAAATAATTTACTGAACTACTTTAGTTATTGCTACGCAAATAATTTGTGGCGTTGGGCACACAAGCACAGGCTTTATGCAAACGAATTCAAGAAATAGAATAGTCTGAGCAGCACACGGTGATCTAGCTAAAAATTAGACCTCATCTGTATACCAAAATTTACTGTATTAAAAATTTCTATCAATTTTGTTGTTATTGAAAGCAAGAGTAAGCTTTAAGAAATACATCAATGTATCACTAATTAAATTATAATTTACTACCATGTGTGACGTGCTTATTCGCTTAACCGAACTCAAAAAAATACGTAGTCCCAAAGTGAACCAGAGCAGAGAACTAAACACTTTTTACCCTATACACTTCTTTTAATTCGTTTACTCTAAGAGGAAAACATTGTCTTAAATACTTTCTCGTTCGGTGTAATTATTGCTCTAAACAGTTAATGAGTCTGTGCCCTGTGATTAATAATACCGGAGTCGGTTGTACAATTGTCGCAGACTTAACTCAAATACGAGCATTGTAAGCGTTTTGTTGTTACCGAAGCTATAGCAGGGAGTTTCATTACAGAAATACAGTTCTAAAAAAAGAGTTAGGATATAACTCATTAGACGAAATGCTAAAAAATAAAACGTTTCGAGTGCATCTAGAACCCTTTATGAAAGTCGTAAATTAATAAAGCGTTGCGATGGCGACAACTTAAACTTTCAATTTAACTTTTTATAACATTATTTTTATGCTGCTATTTTAATCTTGCTAGATGTTTGAAGTTTAACCGTTTCGCTTCAACAACAAACGTTGGAAAAATAGGGACGTTTCATAATTGCATTTTAATTGGAAATGTGAGTACAGTCACGGGGGTGAAAAATTAACATGCAATTTATTGTCGGATATAGGAGATTGCGGACTGTCCGGGTCGTTTGGACATTAAAAAGACTATTACTTGCAATCGATGCTGCTGTACTTTATACTAATAGATTCGCACTGATCGCAAATATCCATTCAAATGAATATAACATTGCAATTGACTTAAGAACGTTAAAATTTTTATTACTTTCAATCAACTCCCGAGGTTACTCTATTTATAAAATTGTAGTGTAAATGTTTGGGTATAATTAACCCGGTTATGGCAACTAGAATTTAATTTTTTTTTTATTCTTTAATCTTCAACGATATTTTTATCATAAAGATTTAAAGCGTTAGCTTCGTTAATTAACAACCAGAGGCATAACTCAAAGAATATTTTTATTTTGTTATTTTGTTGTGATTATTTTTAACTATTGTGTAATTAAAAAATAGTTGTAATAATTTTAATTACATTTCAACATTTATTATTTCTTAATTGTAATGTATATACATTTGATAATGTATTATAGTGTATTACATTAATATTTAATAGAGTATATTCACTTCCCAGATATAAGATACCTAAGATTAATTATTGCGAATTTAACGCATAATATGATATCAAATGTCGGAAGGCTATGCAATCCAAATTATTAGACAATTATAATTGCAGTCATTAATTAATCAACGTAAAACCATTTGTGGTTTTTTTATGTTTAGGTTATTAATTTGTAATTCATGTTCTAATTTTATTAAATCTATGAATTCATCAGAAGCATTTCTAATCATGTAATTTGAAAGATCATATTGTAAGTCATATGAAAGATCATTTGGGAATCAAACATAAAACTTTTACATTTATGTACATTGTAACCTACATGTACTCGTCA
This sequence comes from Colias eurytheme, assembly GCA_907164685.1. Taxonomy (NCBI): domain Eukaryota; kingdom Metazoa; phylum Arthropoda; class Insecta; order Lepidoptera; family Pieridae; genus Colias; species Colias eurytheme. Next base: position 9,507 of record CAJQZN010040246.1, read on the forward strand.
AAAGTGACTATTCAGAAGTAATATTCGTCAGACTTGGCAATAATCAGACATTTTTATTTCATCTATCGTGAGCCCAACGAGACGAGATAAAAAATGTCTGTTCATTACCAAGTAACACTGCTATAGTGCCTGATTATTCTGACTGCTTCTTTGGTAACCTGTCGTTGCGTGGTACAGGTAAATAAGTTAGGGACATTTCGTATTTATATTAGTCTACATTCTTATGGGCCCTCTTCACAACAAACCACAAATCAATATCGCCGATGCCAATCGCCGATCTGCCTGATTACTGCCGATCATAGACATTAAGGCCCTCTTCACTATCATGATTGTCTCTACTACTCCAAGTTCCAACACTGTCCTTTGTGAAGAGGGTCCATTAGTTTGTTTATATTCTTAATCTTCTTCTTAAATCTTAATCTTGTATCGTTGGCTTTACAATAAAATAGTGTACATGAACGTATCCACTTTAGGGCGTCAATGCTGGCCCACTGTCGGATGCTGTCCGTGGCGTGCAACTACACGGAGGGCGAGCACATGGTGTGCGTGCTCGACTTCAAGCGCGAGACGGGGCTGTGGCACGCCGTGCTGGCGAGCGTGCTCAACGGCATGCACGTGATATTCATACCGTACGCGCTCATGAAGGTCAGCCCCGCGTCCTGGATGCACATGATCACCAAGTACAGGTACGTTGTATAGACTGACTTCTTTTTGACGTGACAACGTCTTATAATTCGATAGAGCCGCCTGCACGCACGAAAAAACATAACTCATGCGGCATTACCTCGCTCTGAGGCGTTCCATGTAAGGCTTGAAGTGCGAGCGAGAGCGCGGAACGAACGACAAAGAAGCACAATCGGACGTTGTCACGTTCAACTATCGTCAAACCGACTTTACAGACAACCAATTTTTTTTCTGAAGTAATTTAGAGCTTTTATAAGTAATATGCGGAGACGAATAAATCGAACCAAAAATACTTGTATAGATAGATTTGTGCGGAGGCGTGGAACATGCTTCAGGCGCCGAGGAAGGTATTTACCACGTATGAATTTCAGTATTCACATGCTACTAAGCTTGTGAAATGTGTGGGGTGAGGTGCAATGGAGGAGGCAAACTGTTACAAATATTTGAACATTTATTGTTGAAAATGCTTAACATTAAACAAATTCAGATGTTTATCGTACAATTTTGTAAACAAGTATCGGGAACTCGAAACGTCCTTTAACGTGTTATAAATTATTTTCAAATTGTATGAAGATAATTGTTGGAAATTGTGCAATCATGGCATAATTAAAATTAAATATAACGAACATTTTACATGCACAATTAATATTCGTAATTGAAAGTACAGAGAAAATGATAAAATGTTTTGTATTTTTCCGCTGAAACACAATCGAAGTGTTAATTGAATGTTGTTATGTTATTAACTGGAAAGCACACTAATGAAAAGTTTTTACGGGAAATATTTTGCGAAGGTTGCATGCAATATGTTTTATACAACAATTATTAAGCGTAGTTAATAAAAGTTAAAGTGCAGTCTATTTTGATGACGTCACGCGAGGTCACGTGGTGATGAAGTCATATTGAAAAATATAATTAATTAAAGAAATTTGTTATTTAATAGGAACATTTTTATGTTCTCAATAATTTAACTTTCCAAATAATTTTATGAACATTTGATGGTTGAGCTCCCATCAACGAATAATTACATGATGTGTCAATATTGCAATTCATTTATTATACATAAAATACAAACGACAGTTGCGGCAAAATCTGAAATGTCTATTATTATTGCTAATTATTTTACCAAATATTGATGATACATTTTCACGCGGAAATATTGCCGCTATGATTGATTTGGTTAAAATTTCAACCCATTGAATGTATTCCAATGAAATTCACATAAATGGATGTTGCGGGAAGTACTTGATAGTGTATGAAGTGCTTAAATTTGTAGAATATTTCATACGAAGCCCGACAATTGACAAACCACATTTAGCGGCTTTGAAATGTATACAAAGCATTTCAAATTGTAATTAATCACACTTTATAATATTTAGTCTCGATAGTGGTTTAATGTTGTATAGAATTTCCCATTTAATTTTCCATATAAGTTACAATATACAGAACTAGGCTAATATGCAGTGATCTGTGAAACTTGAAGATCTCGGTTCAACACTGTTCTACACAAATATTGCAAAATAAAATCTCTTAACAAGACATATTTTCTTAAAACAAAAGCGAAATTTTTCTTCGAACGAACTATTTACGCACCGTACGTTATGGGCCCTCCACACAATGGGCAGCGTTGGCCTAACAAATGATAGTCGGTGTCACCAATACTGCGATTATGAATAAACATCTACAATGACGGCATCATTAAAATTTATTCAATGATAGACACTATCGTGATTGAATATGCTTGACCAAAGCTGCTCATTGATTGTGTGGAGGGCCATGTTACGTACAGGGTGGAGTAAAAGCATTACGTAATTGTTTCACGATGGTTGTTAGGGCTTCAGTGGCGATAGTGAAGTCGCGCGATCTGCACTGGGGTCTGCTAGCGACGCGCGACCACAAGGAGATATCGCTCAACTCGCTGCGCTTGCTGCTCGTGGCGGACGGCGCCAACCCGTGGTCGCTGTCCTCGTGCGACCAGTTCCTGTCCGTGTTCCAGAGCAAAGGTTGGTGTATAAATAAATATATAAATAAATTTATTTATTTATTTATTTGGAGATCTTACAGAAACAATTAAAGGCGTATACATAAATTAATGACATAATCAATAATAACATTAACAATTGTTTCCTCTACGTCTCACAGTGAACATAATAGAAAAAGTAAAAGAAAAAAAAAACACAATACAATTATTATCTGTTGCAAGGTAGCCAAATATTTAAAACTAATACAGACTTCTGAAATATTAAACCGGGAGAAAAAGCATTAATTTAAGCATGTAGAATGTAGATACTTATTCAAAGTTAAAAGGTTTATACATATAATTGGTTTATTGAACATTTGAAACTATATCGGGAGCATGAAAACAGATCTATTTCATTTAGTTTGTCATTGTGTAAGACACACATTCTGTGAAGTGGCGCGCATTGTCCTGCGTTGGTTCTGGTATGTTGTATGTGGAAAAGACATTTGGAACGAGTTGGTCGCGAAGGCACACGAAAGGACAAGTCGGCTATCATTTGAACACGAAAAAGTCAGGCGAATAATGTACCTTTCAATTTGTGAAAGAATTTTCTAAATGGTTTTAAATATCTTTGGAATTAAATGAGAAACCTACAAGCATTTAAGTGAAATCTTAATATTCTTATTTAGGTTCTCCGTCTTGCAAATCTAAGTAAAAAATGTGGAATAAGTAAAATCAAAACTAGATTTATAATAACGAGATCAATTACGGATGGTATAACTAAATACTCAACAAACATTTTCGAGCAATTAAAATAAGTTACCTATATATTATATATTTTTTGTTCTACCTACTTATTACGTTGTTTATAAAATGTTATTAAAGTTTTAATAGTAAACGCTTAACAACGGAATAGAAGACTTGAAGCGAAAAAATAATTTGCATGTAATGATGTCATTATCTATTCATTGCTTGTTCATGGCGTTAATTGTGATGATCGTCGTTGCTATCAACTTCATGAATAAACATGTAGGTAACTACAATATACTATCTACTTTTAAATAACGTTTATTTGTAAGACACCGTTAGGAAATATTAATTTTTTTTTGCCTAAATATATAGTAAGGTTAGGTCTTAGGGTAAGGTACTTGTGAATTTTCAAATGCGTTTTATTTTCTCGATACGACTTTTTACTTTCAACAAAATGAAGGCTAATTTTTTAACGTTATCTTTTATTGCATTTAACAATCACAAAAATTTCATAAAACTGTTTATTAATCGTACTTTATCGAGTTTTAAATCAATACTGAACATATTCTGAAAAGAATCTAAATACTAAAAATAAGCTAAAACCCCTTTTAATCTAGCCATATCAGCGATTTCTTCAATATGCACCATGTTAGAGATTAAATTTCCAATAAATTCTCAGAGAAGCGCTCAGCTAGTGAGACGCGAATACTTAGCGAAGGAGCGTCGAGATTCTTATTTTTTTATTAAATATAAAAAATAAACGACGATAATATGTGAAATTGAATTTTCAGTCCGCTTCTTATGGAAATTAAAAATGTTCCCTTGTGAAGAAAATTAGTTTTACTTCTTTATTATGATCTCATCAAATATTATATTCTTATAAGCTTTTTTTTTTACATACTCATTCTTTCGTAAAGTGTTGTAGCTGTAATGTAAGATTACATTTAAATTCTGGAATACTTACTATGAAGGTTAATGTATATTTAGTAGGAAATTTATCACTGCTTATTTATTATTCAGGAACGAAAAAGCAACGCCGGGTAGTTAAATATACAAATATATGAATTCTTTTAGGAATTGGATGAGTTACACATTCTATTTTTGTTACTGAAATAGAAACAGAAAACATTTTACCCCGTATGTATTTTTATATTAATAAGGTTTCGAGCAAAAATTGATAAAAATGTAGCATATAATATATAGAATATAAAACCGAAAAGTTTATTTTTTAGTTTATTTTCCACAACAAGTTGTTTTGACTTTGAGTTATTTGATCAACTATTTTTTATAAAATTCTTTGAAAAATATTTGATTTCACTCTGAAACAAAAATTGTTGCAGTTTATTTGATATATCGCCAGATCATAGAAATAAAATATTTCTATTTTTTGCAGCTGCTATATGTATGTCTCTTAGCACCGAGCGTTTTTAAAAATTCATAGGTGCAATGTTCTCAAATGCAAACTCAAACATTTTATGCTGAATGCAATATAACAAGGTACATTCAAATGCGCATTGGGATTGTCATGTACGTATGACATGTAGACAACGTTCTTGGAACCAAATATTTTTGAAATTTCCTTCGTTGCAATATTCTCAGATATATGTCTAGTGGACATTTTATTCATTTTCATACATCCATGATAAACTAGCTGACTCAACCAACGTCGTCCTGTCTTGTGTTGTGCAAATTGTCAAACTCGTTCAAATAGCCATTTCTTTAATTTTACTTCTCCTGAAAATAACGAACACATCAAAATAAGAATTATCGAAATCGATCCAAGTGTTCACGTGTTTGACGACATGTGACATCCGCCAACCCGCACTTGGCCAGCGTGGTGGATTGTGGCCTGAACCCTTATGGGCTCATGTCCCAGCAGTGAGAACATAATATATGGGGTGATGATGATGATGAAACGAGTAAAAAGCAAAGTTCTATTGAAGTGAAACTTCTTTAGGCGCGTTGAGAGTAAAATTTCAAGACCGCGTGGCAATACCGTCCCGTAGTCGAGTATTGGAGTAAGGCGACGATTTTGGTACATTTTAATCTTGTCAAAGAAGTTAAAAATATGTAATTATGAGTAATGACGTTTCAAAAGTGCTTCTAGAAGAAGTCTAATTGAATAAATAAATGTTTGAGTTTGACAAGCTCTTTTGAAGTGAAACTTCTTTATCGGGGTTGGACAAAAATTTAGTGTAACATTTTTGCGTTACGCCGTACGCGTGACATTTTTGCGTTACGCCGT
>CAJQZN010040246.1:38776-79674 GCA_907164685.1 Colias eurytheme
TTCATTTGACCCATATTTTTTTCATATGCGGGCTTGTAGTCTATATGAGTTCAAAAAACAGGACTTATCAATTTTGTCATTGAAAATTTGTTTACCGACTTTAAAAAGGACTAGGTCAATTTGTATGTTTCTATGGGTTTTATTAATGCAGAACTTTTGACTGAGTGATCGTATTTAGATAATCCTTTTTTTAATTAAACAGTCTTCCTGATCCCATTATAATTTGGACAAATTTTAAGGTTTTTTTGAACTGAAAACTTCTTAAGCGGCTTTGAGCACTTTTTCTGTAATGGGTATAAAATCTTAAACTCGCGTCAGGACACGCGACCTGATCGAAAAAGCGTAAGACGGATACCATTCCAAAATATCAAACATGCTCAACGTTAATAATCAAGTTTTCACTTCTGTCGGCACTTCCGGAGTGCAACCCGTCTATTTTTTTCAAAAATTATTTATTTACAGAGGTAAAGATCGTCCATGGTTTGGATGCACTATCGCAGGGGCGGTGACTGAAGATCAACTGAAATGGATGGCCGCCCTAATGTTCGGGGAACATTCTAACATTCTGCCCACACCTAGGCTTGTTATCCCATAACTTTAAAAGGTACTACAATATGAATTATTCAAAAATATCGAATTTGTTCTGTAATACTTGTAGAAAATTGCAGTTGAAATATGTAGTTGTAGAAAAAAAAAATTTAGTTGAGAAAATTGAAATTCTTTGTGCTTATTACATAAGTGACATCAAAATTAGTCTTGTAGCATTCTGTGTTGAAAGATAATCCTACTCTCTAAAAACTTGCGCTAAAAACTTGCCATTTTATTTGTGTAGTCTCGAAATTATTTTTGTTAGTTTAAAATAAAAGTTATTGTTGTGGGTGATACTTAAGGAGCGAACTGCATTCTGTTTCGACTCCATGTGATGTGGCTTGTATGACACTTGTTTAGATTATATAGTAATTAACAATTAATTAAGTACGTATTACCACTATAAAACGTGTATCTATAAAGTATAAGTCATTGTGCTAGACTTTTCCTGTATGTTTTTTTGCGTATCGGAACCATCATACTCTTTTTTACAATCGAAAAAGAATTCCTATTTTGTCTTTGTATTAAGGTTCGAATTAAAAGTTTTTACGGTTCAACTATATCTATCGTAATACGGTAAAATCTGGAGGAATCGGTTAAAAATAATTGCAGGCAATTTCTCATAAAATACTATTCTTAACTGAGGTAAGACTACTAATAACAATCTTATTATACATATATTATTTAGAAATATAAGTAAGTAGTTATTTAGAAATATACATAAGTGTAGAATATAAATGTAGTACGTAATATTTTCATGATTTCCTAATCAGTTTAAGTATTTTTTAGTATTTCCTTTACACCTTCTATAAATGATTTGAAAGATCATTTCATATCACAAATATTGTGTTCTTATGTTAGGTACTTATTTGTCAAATATGAAATGGAATAATCTTGCTTTGTAATTTACTTATAGCAAGATTAACAGCGGAATTTATGAATGAAATATTGTTTTACCGAAAGTAATATTTGTTTTTCATATAAATATTAAAAATAAAAACCAAATCTGTGATGGTTTTCAATCAACGTAGCACAAATCTAACATTCCTGTGATCGTACCTCCAAATAAATATTAATTCTCTTTGAAGCCAAGCACAATTTTTTTATTTTTGTTGCATACATGAAATATATTATATTTTATATGATTTGTTACTTTTGAAAAGTTTAATGTGAGAAGTTTATACCATAGTTAAACAGTAGGTTTAGTATGTATTATTCTGTAGATTTGTATATTCTATATATTGAATAGTTATTTTTATTAATTTGCTGTGTAATTATTATACGTGTATAACGTAATAATATATTATTATCATTTATTTAAGAGTAATAATCAAGGTTATATAATATATATGTATTATTTTATCAATTTCAATTATCTATAAACTAAATATCCACAGAGAAAGTTTACATTTGTTTAATTTGTTCCCTATTGTTTTTCATATTATTAACTCAGGCCCCGGAATCACAGACACAATAGAAAATCTATAGTGTCGTGGACCGATCGGGCCGTTCGGGGCTCAATGGGTTATATAAATGTTTATGACTTTTTTACATTTTTGGTGCACAATTTTATTTAATTACATTAAATAAGATTGTAGTATACTAAGAGTACATGATAGTTACTTATCTAAGGGTCACTCACAAGCGTGCCTTTTAAATAAGACAACAATTTATAGACAGCCATGACTGCAAAAACCCTGTTTCTTTCCAACATTAACATTTTTGTTGTTGATTTTAATTCAATAAAAAATTATCTTCAAAATATTGAATAATTTGGATTTTATCTCACTATGGCGGTATTTACTGACGGTTGAGGTTATTATTTTTCACTATTTTGACGAATATTCATTTCTAAACAAAGTCGAAACTAAGTAAATTTTTGCGTTTCAGTTGTAATAAGTCCTATTTTTTTAATTCTATAAAAAACATTAGATGGTACACATACTAAAAATCGAGTCAGTACACATGTTATTAAAATTTCATTAAGTTTAAATTATACGTGGTTTCTTTTTATTGCCTGTGTTCTCATTAAATAAAACAGTATAATAACCAGTCATGCGCTGTCTTCTACTCCCAGAACATTATGTCAATTTAATGTACGTTAGATAATAAAATACCTTTATAATATGTAGTAGAATTAACTATAATTATGATACGTATAGATTACCAACAGAAAATAATATTAACTGTTCCGATCACAAATGGACGTTAAAGTTTAATATTTTATATATCTTTTTTTATATACATGCACGATATATCTTTTTTTATATAAGTACATGCACGGATAAATTTTTAATTAATGAATATTTTATTTTCAAAATGCATATCACAATTATCAAAACATTTTTCTTTCCCAAATCAAAATCAATCCACTGTTTATTTTAATGACAAAAATTCGTAATAATAATTATTCGTCTAATGTAAGGTGTATGGTAGGCTCGATAAGATATAAATTTATAAAAATTGAGATAAATGAAGCAAAATGTGATCATGGATTCTAATAAATTTAAGGCTCGCAATTCGCAAATACAAAAAATAAACTTGGTTACTGCGAACATAACATTGAAATTTTAGTGAAATAACTAATACCACTCGAACCGCCAAAATCTTTCCAATTTATCTCTATAGTCATTATTAAGAAAGAGATAACGGAGCAAAATAAACGCATATTTATTTTTATTAAAAAGTTAACTAAATAGTTTAAAATTGTTTAAATAAATTTTTAAAGACCAAAGAAAAATTAACACAACCACCAAAAATTATTATCATTGTGATCTTAATTAACCTATAGATAATTAAGGTCAAGAAACCATGATTATATTTACTTCACAATACTCAAAATAAAAAGATAAACAAGAAAAATAAAAGAACACGTAGTAGGTTCAGTAAAAAATAAGATTTTTTTTAAATTTTACTATATACAATATACATACATACTTTGAACACTATTGCAGGTAAAATGAGGATTTAAAGATTATTTTTCTGCTATTCTAATGAATGTGAAATTTATGTGTTAATTGTATTAATTTATATGTATTCATATGTATTAATGTATACTTATGTATTATTATATTTCTGAATTTAGATATTTTCAATTCCCTTTTGTGAAACCAGGAAGTAGTTCAAAAATTTGAGCACGTGATAAGTTTAAAATAAAAACTCGCAGGAATTAAATAATGTCAATTTATGCATGAACCATAAAAAAATATCGTATGAATAAAAAATATAGAAATAGGTATTGTAATGATAACTTACTGTCCTTTAGGGAAGTTAATTATAATATTAAAAATACATATTCGCAGGTATTAGTGAACTATTAGGTAATAAGTTTACAGGAAACTTTCCCAATAATAAGTCATTATCAGGTATAAAGTTCCTGTACATGATAATGACTTTAAAAGATTTAACCATAGAAATCTAAATAACAAGACACATAGAAGTGCTATAATGTCATAATTCGTATGAAAACCGCTGTCGCCAAAATCAACACATTCAAACCGATAGCTAAACAGTACACACAAGTAAACTATGCCTTTTATTGGACAGCTTGATTTTAGTGAAAACTAACTTATCTATTAAATTAAGCTTTTGAATATGTATCCTAACGCACGAATTTACGGTTTATTTTAGAATAACATCCCTAAGTATATGAGACTTTTTGCTCCAATACGAACAAACGTGATAATAAAAATGGTCGACTGTGTCATTCATTGTTATTTCGATTACTATGGTGACACTCGTAATACTTGTAAATATTCTATAATTTTAAGGAAAAGCGGCATTATTTCTAAAAAAAAATATTTTCCGATGAAATATTATTTCTTTATAAGTATAATTACAACTTGTGGAAGAATTTCCGCAATGGGAATTGCTGAAACACACCATGTATACACTCATACGTCTCCAGAGCAACTGAACAGTGACGAATGCAACTGGTGATGTGCAAATCACCTAAGTGGCGACAAGGTCACGCACGCTTACGACTTCTAGTGTCTTGTTATTTAGATTTCTATGGATTTAACTATCCGGTCAATTTAAAAAAAGACTTCGTACAATTTCTAGAGTCAATTCATATTGTTATTACGATTAATGTAAATATATAATATATAAATTTTATGAAAAAAAAATATATGTAAGTATGTATACTCACCAATATTATTATTTTTGATTGTCATTAAATTGTGTATTATTGTATCAAAAGATTCGAATGTGATGTATTTTAAGCCGATTTTCTTTCTGGGTTCCCATATATTTAGTGTAGTATTTTTTTATATCCGCAAATTAAGTATTTCTGATGCTTTTTACTTTTTATTTTATAAAATATTTAAATAGTTATTTTATGTACCAATTTATGTTTTACATATTTTATCATTCCGTTGAATTTAATATACATAAGATAGAATTATATCTCAGCAAATATTATGTGCATCTAGTAGCATAAATGTAAGTATGAAATATTATACTCATGTGTTTTTGTCTTTAGTCAATAAAATATAATTGAAATGAATGTGTTTTATTTAAAGTATACTCCCCTTTCGCAATAAAAACGAATGAATCTGTGTTTACTTGACTACTAAAATCGTTGTTACTTGTTAGGTAAAACTCAAGTTCATAAGCACAATTTGCTGTAAAATAGGGCAGTAAACATGGGGACAGGGTGGTATTTAAAATAAGTTTGCATAATATCTCGGGGGCTGTACCGGGCCGTGCCAGGCCGCGAGCGTGCCCGCACGCCAGGAGACGGAGCATCCTAACAAAATTACTTTTAACATTAATAAACCATATTACTCTAATTTGCCTTTACTTTCTTTTTAATAAACCTTTGAAAAGTTCACGTAATGTGTACCAGTTGTTTTTTACCACCGCATAACATCGGCTGACTTATTTTTCGCTTTCGTTCGATCACTTAATATAATTGGTTTTGTGAACAATCTTGTCATGTACCTTAATTAAGGCACATTAAGTTTTCGTGACGGTGGGTACTGAAAATTAGCGATGGATAATAGAGACGCTCATAGCTCCAATATGATTTCTGAGGAAGAAATTAATAGGGTACGTAGCTATGAAATAATTGTATTCATTACCATTTTAAACGCTTTTAGTTTCTTCAAAACTTCGAGTGCTCATTATACTGAAATGTTATGTTAATTTTAGTATTTCAGCGTAGATTTATATTTAATAGTTTGTGTCGTAAGTTAACAAAAATAAAAGCTTGTAAATTTTTTTATTACGATTTCTAGAGAAATATGGAACTTTTATTTATTTGCTCCGTCGTTTTAAAGATCAGAAGTGTTGAGTTTGATCTTTGAATGTAAGGTACCTAATTTAACTTTGAAATTCTTGGAACTCAACAACCGTACTAAATCCTGATACTTAATTTAGATCTTAGATTTTATTCCGGTGCCGAGACTGAAATCTCGATGGCTCCGTTAATTATTTATTAATTTAACTGTACTGTTTGTTCCCTTGGCATTAGCTTCTACCAGATTTTGCCATGATAAAGTCGTTTCGCCAATTGATTTGTTTAAAATTTTCGTTACTTCAAAAATAATTATTTTATGATAACATTCAATGAATTGTTGTTGATAGTCTCTTCATAAAAAATAAACCTTAGCTTTTCAATGTCCCTTTCTGTCTGTCCCTAATTTACGCAAAAAGATGTACAATTTAACCGAAAGAAAAGAAGGTATCCGGTGTGTTATAACATGGTTTGGCCTGTCGCTTAGAAGTCGTTTTTGGTATGGTTTGTCGTTTTATTTAATATATATTGATATTGTCTGTCTTGGTTTCACTTATCATTTGAGAAGGCAAGGGAATATCAGATAAGAGATATCTGGTATTCCCTGGAATACTACTGAATCGAATATTATCTGTAATACTAGTAATAGGAATCTGTTGGCGAAATATTATTCTCCGACTAATTCGTTAGTAGGTATACAGTTGTTATTTAAAAAACAGATAAAACGGATGTAATGTCCAAAATTGGCATGGACATTAGAAATGCATACCTACCTACCTCTAATGCATGCATTATGTAAGGGAACAACTATTAAAAAATCATAATTATTCCAATGGTGACTACTGACTATCAAATCCAAGGTACTTATTTAGCACTGCACAAATCAAATTAGTTTGGAATACGAAAGTATCTTTTTAACATAAAAAATACGTCAATCTGAATGCGTAGTCTCTATGCTTGCTCTATGCATATCACAGTCACACCACTTTACACATTTTTAAACTGTATTATAAGTTATTAATACCTAAAATATATTATTATGAGCTGAAGACAGATGAATTCTCCTATCTAGAACAAATACGTGGGTATCATGTAGGATCTTTATGTATCCGAATCACAATAAAAACCAGCAACTTATTGCTCATGAGTGATTCCTATACGAATTAAATATGTAGCTAGGTACGTACCTACTTTCATATGAACATTTGGGATTCTTGAGTCGTGTCTTTATATATTTCTTCGTGAGCGGTAGCTTCATACAACGAACTAGTTTTTACGTCCATCAAAATAACACCGTTCCGAATGGGAGTTTAAATTGAGGTGTATCTATGTTATGCATATCCATCGCGCCGCTATACGTTAACACCTTGTTTTATCGATAGTTTCACACTTACAGTGTAAAACACAAGGGTTTTAAATGTCGTTCAGCATAAATTATAATCCTGCTTAAAATAAAGTTACCGTGTACGTTATTGTGATAGTATTAAGAACGTTCGCATGGAGCTTCATTTAAGTGATGTTAGTAAGAGAATCGTGAATAAAATGGAGAAACTAAGCAAGCAAGAAAAAGCGGAAGCGCGGCAGCAGTTCGAGAACCAACTGCGATATGCGTTCATTAAGTATGATTATGTAGACGACGAAGAAGATAACACAGAGGTCTGTAAAATATGATAATATAATACCTGGAAATGCTAAAAAATTGTATGAGATTTGCATAGAGTCCCTTCCTAAATATTCATAGTCCAGGCTATATCCGAATAAAGAGTAAACTTTGATTGGCTTAGATTTTTGAAAATAATCTTTATGTAAAGTAGTACTTAGCGTACAGTAGATTTTTTAGTAGTAGGTAGTATAGACCGAAATAAAATTTGTTTCTAGTACTAGATCCCACCGCAGGATTACTTCGTTCATAGTTTGAAACCAAAATTTTATGTATATTTATAATTAGGAGAAATAATATCGACTAAGTTGCCAGTCAAAATTTGACCGCAAACATGTTTAATTACATTTTTTAACTTCGATTTTTTGACAAAAATTTTCGTTCATCAAATTGACGATTTTCATCTGGCCGCAACCCCTTCGCAGCCTGGTGCAAACAGGTTTGATTTCAATCCATTTATACGTTACACGTTCATAATTGCAGACATATCAAATGAAAGCTATTTTTTTTCTTTTAATTATCATAATATAATATGGTTGCCTAATTAAATCCAGCCGCAAATGAGGGTTGCTGGCTGTAAAAGATGATGAATATTAATTAAAAATGCTTGAGGCCAAATTTTGACTGGAAATCTAGTCGATATTTATTCTCTTAATTATAAAAATTGTGGTTTCATCAAAAAAACTATGAACCAAGTAATCCTACAGTGGGATCTTAGACTATCTCATTACGGATTTGATGTACTAGTAGTTCTGTAAACCTTCTGTACTTATTTATTCCTTACTACAAGGTCATTCCAGATAGTATCCCTAAACAAATTTCATAAGCATTGTAAAAGTGATGATATAACCTTTTGAGCAAATCAATATAACCACATAACGGAGAACTTCCGTCTCCCTGCTAGTAGCCAAGCAGTCAGGTCGCTGTTGCTGCTCCCATGGATTATACACGATAAATAAGATATGGGGAGGAAATAATCTAAAGATTTAGGAAATCGTCTTTTGAGGGAAAAGGAGAGCATGTGGGATTCTTACTCTAGAATCTCCGGGATCTCTTATAGAATGCACCAGAGACCCTACAGCAATACGCCTGATCTGGGTAGATTGCTCATACCAGAGAAACCCCAGAATCCTGTCGATCATAAACAAATAGGTTTTTATAAAGTCCTGCAATACAATATCTGATTGTACGCTCTAATACACGAATCAAATCTCTTTATATAACGCCGTAAACTATTTAGATTTTTGAAACGTAATTTGTCTAAAATGTCGCTCTTTTACGTCTATTTTTTGGGATGTTGGCTTTTCGTGTTCCTTTGTTCTTCATTTTATGTCAGAGCAAGCAAAGGGACAGGTGGGCCACCTTAAGTTGTCACCACCGCCTCTAAACATTAGTTACACTGGTAGTGTTATAGGTGCTTTGCAGAATTTTTATCACCAAGTAAGTTCTGCTCTGTTCTGTTTTCAGAGGTACATAAGTAGTAAGCGTTTACTCTCTTCGGCATACAAATAATTTTTTTAATGGAGTATTCTAAAGTAAAATAAAATATATAATGTTTAACGTTAATAATTATAGGTATAGAATAAATAGATGATTCTTGAATACACTGCAATCTTTCACTAACATGACTCGTCTACTGCTTTCAATTTGAGAGCAGTTGTAGGTAATGTCTGTTTGAATGTAACGAACATAAATGACCTTGATATTGAAACTGTCCTTGACTCTCGCAGTAAAACACGACATATTATCATGGATATCTCATTATTTGGCCCAAAACCGATAATCTAACGTACCTCGGTACTTTTTATGTCAGCAATATCGAATATGGCCTGTCATACAAATGATACGAATCAACTTGGTAGTCAGTCAAAAAATACACGGGGCCTTTCCACGACATGTGCTGAACACGGAAATCAGATCACGATTATTCACTTGTTTTCTTCATAAAATAATTTTAGTGTACAGTGTAGGTACTAGCAAAATGGTCGATTCTACGGTAGTGCAGGTACTGTCTTAAATCTTACCTATATTATACCTAGATGTATGTGAACAATATTTATGCGATTGATATTGTTATATTTGTGTTTATGGAATTTATATCACTTTATACTGCAGAAGTTGCATAACT
Source organism: Colias eurytheme (assembly GCA_907164685.1). Classification (NCBI taxonomy): domain Eukaryota; kingdom Metazoa; phylum Arthropoda; class Insecta; order Lepidoptera; family Pieridae; genus Colias; species Colias eurytheme. Next base: position 48,392 of record CAJQZN010040246.1, read on the forward strand.
TTTGTATTTGGTCAGGTAAGAACTGTTTTGATGGATACATTCTTTCATGATATTTTCTATTGTCCGTAATTTTATTTGATTGATATTGACTGAAACTTTTCAGTCACAACATGAAAGGAATCTTTCCTATATTCCTGAAATAATAATATAAAAGGATAATCCGCTATTTACATATCTTAGAATTAAATATTCTACTCACAAGTTACAAAGTTAATTCTTCGTCTACGATGTATTGGACATCAGCGTATATTGTATATGTATTTTTATTTCAAAACACTAATTTATGTACAGTTTACTAGTTAGATACTTTATTAATAGTATGAGCATTCTACATGAGCGTAGTTTACCTTTACGTCTTAGCTAATATTTACAAATGTCTACAGCTACGTTCCGCTGTAGCGAAGTATTTTTTATTGTTTAGGCTCAACATAATGAATAGCCGTAGAGAAAAAAGAAATTTCATAAATACTGCGACAGTTTCGCCGTTATAGGGCCTTATAAGACATATCTTTGATGAAACTTTTTTACTGTATTCGTGATAAATGCCACTTTATTTTCAGAAAGCACGATAGATTTTTATCTTTCGTCATGTGAGCATAAAATGTGAATACATTTCGTGCTGTGTCGCTATTCCTAGCGGTTAGTTCACAGATTTCTTTCGCACGCATTCAACGATATTATTGGTCTGTTGACTTGATAAAATGAAATAGTATACGGAAAATCTTCGTAGTTATTAGTTTACTTAAATATGCCTGAAACAAGAGAAGAAAATACCATCGTCATAGCTGAATATAAACACCTAATTCTCTAGATACCCTTGGTACTTAAATTTGTTGAGCTATCACGTTCTTTACAAAACAAATATTTTGAAACAACAAAAATGGATTTGTCTATGGTAGGAAGAGTCATCAGTAACTTTGTAAGTATAATTTAAACATTTATATTTAGGTCTTAATAACATCTTTTTACTATGTTTTCTTTACTTAAGTGATGATTAATTTAATGAAAAACTAAATAAGGTTTACATTTATTATAATATAGTAATAATTTACGTATAAAATAACGTATATTATTTGAAATTATTGAATAAAACCAATGCCTGATTCACTACTTTATATAAAAACATATGTTACTATAAATAAATAGATATTTTCGCTTAATTCATGTCCCTTAACCTATTGAGCCCCGAACGGCCCGATCGATCCACGACACAATAGATTTTCTATTGTGTCTGTGATTCCGGGGCCTGAGTTATTAAAACATTTTAAACAATTAAAGTTAATAATGAATTTGTTGTAATTCCACTATTGACAAACAACAGCACATTTATAATCGAATCAATCATTACACATCATTTTTATGGAATGCTTACTACTTTATGATAATATCATGGTAATTGATAAATATGGTAGTCTTAAAAAATATGCTTTAATTTAATATTTCAATTTTAAATTCACTTAATTAAATTTATACAGTTGTAACAACGCTTTAAAATTGAAACTAAACAGGTACGGTACATAATATTTGAAACTACTAATACTAAATACGCTTTAAACTTGCGTATAGCGGTTTATCGAGATGTTATGAGCAGGGATCGAAATCATATTTTGTCCCTAGTAGCCAAGTAATGTGTATAATTATATAGAGCACGAAGACTAGCACATTATTTTGTTAATATTGTAAGAATGTATAATTTTTATACTCAATAAGTTCAAGAATTCTTAATTTTTTTGTTCGAATGCAATTTTTTGTGTTTTTTTTTCATTATATTAATAAAGTGCAAAATACTTGCAAGCTGCAAAATGAATTGTTCATTTAAATTGAATGCTTTCATTAAAAAGGCGTTTTGGAATAAAAACCTCAGAGCTTTGATCCTATTATCGATCTAAATTAGATGAAATTAACATTATTACCGCACTCATGAGATATAGAAAAAGAAATACCTTGCAGTAAAAAAACACCTTCGTATACCCAAGTCTCTCATAAAAAGACTGTGGTATAAAAGCTTTATAGCAAAAGGTGAACAATGGCACTGTTTATAACTGAATTCCGTGGCAGCCGATGGATGGTAAATGTTGCGTGTCTTCAGCGGTAATACGAACAAGCACGATGCCGCTCCGTCCCCGCCCTTCTTAATGACACCCCGTCACTTGTCCGTTTAATTTACATATTCTAATAGCTTTGACTAAAGTCTTCTCATAGTTTAACTTTGACTGTGCAGAAAGCGAGTCATCATGACATTTCGATTAATGATCAATTTAATTAAGCGAGTTTATTAATTATCATAAATTACCATCCATTATAAGATCAGATAAGTCGCATGAAAAGGTCTCTTTAAAATGTTCGTGCACGGTATTAAACCCGGTTCCAGCGAGGAAGAAGAGGAGGAGGATGTCATGGACATCCTTCAGGTTGAATTTAATAAGTGTACCTGAAATGAAATATAGCGAACTGGTGTTTAAGAAATTATTTCTTCTTCTAGAAAAGGCGAGAAGAATGCGAGCGCAAAGCAAGGAGAGGGGAGATGGACCCCCGTCTGGAGTTCACCTTCCAGCTCCTTATCGATGGGACTGGTTTGCCCAGACATGCTATTATGGACCATGTCTTTGAGGGCAATATGGTAAAATCAGATATTGCCTAAAGTTTAAAATAACTAATAAATAATTGGATTATCCTTATAGATAGTTTAAATACAATTTTATTTTAGTTGGATGACATCAATCAACTCTTTCTCCCGCATATGAGAAATAAGTTACTATGGTACTATCAAGACGTTGAAGAAATAGAGGCCCGGCCCGTACCCGAAGGTACGAAGCCGCGGCAACAAGGGCAAGGGAAACAACCGCCACCGCAAGTCACGCTTAAGAAAAAATTGTTTTTGTCTGATGGATGGGACGTTAAATTTACTGGAGTATGTATTTACATGTTCAGGATAAATGTCAGTAAGCAGTTGCCTGAAGAAGGCTTTCATAAAGACTTGTAAGTATTTTAATAGAATCAAAGTGAAATTTTTATTAATTCAGCGTATCTTTAATGATCAATCTTGGTTTTATTAGGAGATAAATTCCGCCAATTTTAATAATATTATATGAATGTCACGATATGACATAAAAATACAATCCCTAATTACTCATATTTATTAATTTAATTCCAAAAGATTCTGCGGTATCCTAAACGCTGAAAAAGTGGGGCTGGTGACAGCGATCGAGCGGGTGATGGAACACGTCTACATGAACGCCTTAGCTCATCCCAGCACTGATGGTGATGAAGATGAGACTAAGTTCCCGATCGTGAAGAACCAACTGCTCCCGGGATTGAGGTCGTTCTGTAGCGCTTTGAAAGGTACTGGTTTATTTATAAAACACATTTTATATAGTATATTCCTCTCTCTTGTTATCGTATATTTCATTGACCGTGATATTTTATTTTCTGACAATATTTTTTTTTCCTAATATGTTATAGGTATTTTAATTAAACATGATGCCATCAGGCATCAACCGCTCATCACCAAAGCGCGCCAAAAAGTAGAACGTACTAAAATTTCAGAATTTGCACGCTAGAACTTAGAAGCATGGATAAAAGTTTTATTTAATTTGGGCAGTTATTAAAGTAAAATTTTTATTAAATCCGTAAATGTAATTAAAGCAAAAGTACTATTATTCTACATGCAGTGTGCGAAGATGTCTGTAACCAAGTGAACCTCTTCGATGATGGACAAGCCTTGATGGCAAAACTACAAGATCACACAGAACTAAAGGAAATGATAAAAAATCCCACTACAGTTACAACACTAGAAGATCGGGTAAACGAGTGGATAAAAAAAATTATGGAGGTAAAGGATTTTCTGGAAATAAAATATATTTTAACTGTTATACGGCATATTTTATAAATTGGTTTATATTTTAAGATTCTTAGTGAAAGTGAACAATTAAGACGCGAAGTAGACTCAAGTGGACCTCAAGACGAACTTGAATATTGGAAGAAAAGAGGTGCTCAATTCTCGCAACTCGTGTCTTATCTGCAGGTAATTCATATGAGTATTAGCGATCTTTTTTCGTTTTTGTTTTTTTTTCATTTTATCAATATAAATTTAAGAAAAATTTTGATATACGGGATGAATCTTCTAACCTTATTATATTGGAAACAATAAAAAAGTGCTTAAATGTAATCATTATAATGTTTACTAAATTCAATACTTTTTAGGATCAAGAAGTGCAACTCACATTGACATGTCTTCAACTGGCGAATTCAAAAGTAATAAAGACCTGGCGCGACACTGACCATAAAATTACATTTTGTTACAACGAAGCTAAGGACAATGCTAAATTCGTGCAAGCCATGGAGAAATGTTGTCATTCGCTGTATCTGGATGATCCTGTGAAAATCAAAGACTCTATATTAAGTTTGTTGCAAACTGTTAGGCTTATTCACAGTGTATCGCAGTTTTATAACACTTCAGAAAGAATATCTTCGCTCATGGTTAAGGTATAATCCCATCAAGACAATTTAAATATTGTAAGATAACTTTTCAATACAAAGTCTAAATAATAATTTTGTGGTTTTTAGATAACGAATCAAATGATCGAAACATGCAAGCAGTACATAACATGTCGCTTCAAAGAAACAATTTGGTCCCAAGAGCGAGATTTGGTTCGAGACAAATTAACGCACTGCATCAATCTGAACAAAACATACAGAGATACTTACATTTTCGTCAAAAACCAACCCTTTCTGCCGAACACTGAACAGTTCAGTTTCTCAGAAAATTATGTGTTTGGGAAATTTGATACCTTTTGCAAACGTCTCAATAAAATTATAACTATGTTCGATTTAATGGATGATTATAATCATCTCTTTGAAAAGCGAATGGAAGGACTGCTACTTGGAGAAGGTAAATGTATAAATTTGAATGTGTTTGCAGTTGTAATTTATTAAAGAAACGTCATTTATTTTACAAGCATTAGGAATTATATCTATAAATCTATATCTATCGTAAAGAATAATACATAATTATCGTAATCCTTCATCATTATCATTCATCCTTCAGATTTAGAAGACGCAATGCACGCTTTCGAAGAAGCAAAGAAAGCAGTAACCACTTGTCAATATGATTATCTCGATTATCGTAACAATGACTTCGACAAAGATTACCGAGCGTTTCAGGACAAAACCAATGCCCTCCGTGAATCTATCGGTAACACGATTGAACTAAACTTCGCTAGTGTTTGGGAAACACCTCAAGGCATCAAATTTTTAACAAGGTTTGAAAAGGTAAAACACACCTGACAACGTTAATTTAATAAAAAAAAATCAAATATAAGTATGTAATTTTAATTGTTTATTTAATTCAGGTCAGCCAGAAGATTCAAATTACTAAACTTAGTGAGAAGTATGATCGAGTTTTAAAATATAGCGAGAAAGAGGTTGACAAAATAATGAAAATGTTCAAAAGACAAAAAGATGACCCGCCACTACCGCGGAATTATTCACCTGTAGCTGGTAATTCGAAGTTTAATTTCGCATTTATACATAAATTTATTGCAGCTCTCGGCCCACGACGTCATAACTTATGACGTCGTTGTCTCGGCCTGTGTAATCGATAATGGATAGCTCTTCATATTTATTCTCTCCTGGTAATTGTTGGCGCGTCGTTGGTCGATTGTGTCCAGCTTTGCACATGCGCAGAATGAGGCTGCGTGCGCACGGACGATAGAAATATGTACCTTTAAACATTCCTGTAAGCCTAGTACAGGTGCGGCTATTGACGGTAGAAAAATATCCGCAATAGTCTACGGGACACTTGGAAATTTAATAAAAATGATATTTATCCACGTTACCCCAAAAAAGGTCGCATCGTCAACCTTCAGACAGTTTTCAGACAAATTTGTACACATGTATGCGGCTATTGACTGTAAAAAATTTCCGCAACTGTCCTCCTAACAAATTTCTTATTATAATTGAATATTTAATAAAATTTAGGTATATACTTAAAAAGGTAGAATCTTATAATTGAAGAATTAATAGTCCCAGGCACAAAATTCTACGTTCATAATTTATAATTTTATTTCAACGGTGAAAACAGGTTGTTGCGACTTGGGAGTAGGTACTGCCACCACCGACCATGTAACAAACAGATAAAGAATATTAATTTATTATGCTTACAAATATGATTTAATTTAAGAAATTTAATAATTTATCGCATTATTGCAGTTACCAGAAAGTTGCTTGAATTATTAAAATAAAGCCCTTAGAAAAAAAATAGTTTTTCCAAGCATAATATGCACCCCAGTTAGTTACACAATTGTTAATTTATTTCAAGTCTTTGTTTTCTAGACCGGGAGATACTGACAGAAAATTTCGAGTCATTTGTAACAGGATGGCGGTTCTACAGGGGTCTTAGTACGCAATGACAAAAAGAAAAACGATGGTGTGAACGCTGGTACCGGCGGCTTAGTCGCGTGGGCGTTAGTCGAACTCGTCGGAAAAATAGCGAAGTCAAACGATTTGTAACACAAAAATTTTAGAATTTACCGATAGCCCATAAAAAAGAAGTAGGCGGTAGTGTCATGCCATACTTTTCCGGTGTGACTTACAGCCCGCCATACCGACGCGAATGTGTTGATTTAAAAAAAAACAATTCAACCATTTGTACCAGGCTAACTTTTGCACAGGTAACCATCGTCGTGCAGCCATTTACGAAAATCGCCATGCCATACTTTTCGGACGATTCCAAATGGTCGCCATACCGCCGAAAATCTGCAAATTTTTTTTTTCGCCGAACCATTTGTAACACCCTAAATTTTTTTTTCAACAACTCCTGAATGATTATAAATAGAAGTGTGATAATGCCATACCTGTGGGAGGTGGCGAATGTGTATAAGATTTTTTTTTTATTGTATGATTTTATTCGTATTTTGAACGATTTGTAACAGTATGGCATTAATCTTTCCTATAAGTTTGAGGTTCAACAAATATAAATACAAAATTTCAAAGATCTAGGTGGTAGACATCTTCACTTCTATAAATTAATAATAAATTTATTTATGAAGTATGGCAGCACTTTTTCCCCCTACAAGAAGTATGGCAAATATAATAATGGTCACATTTTATCAAATACTCTCCAAAAATCTAAATGCAATACTGGTACAAAAAGTTTGGCGAAAAAAAAAATTTTGCAGATTTTCGGCGGTATGGCGACCATTTGGAATCGTCCGAAAAGTATGGTATGGTGATTTTCGTAAATGGCTAGACGACGATGGTTACCTGTGCAAAAGTTAGCCTGGTACAAATGGTTGAATTGTTTTTTTTTAAATCAACACATTTGCGTCGGTATGGCGGGCTGTAAGTCACACCGGAAAAGTATGGCATGACAGTACCGCCTACTTCTTTTTTATGGGCTATCGGTAAATTCTAAAATTTTTGTGTTACAAATCGTTTGACTTTCGCTATTTTTACGACGAGTTCGACTAACGCCCACGCGACTAAACCGCCGGTACCAGTGTTCACACCATCGTTTTTCTTTTTGTCATTGCGTACTAAGACCCCTGTAGAACCGCCATCCTGTTACAAATGACTCGAAATTTTGTGTCAGTATCTCCCGGTCTATCTTATAGCAAGAAGTGTGTGTTTCATATATTTAATTAAGTTCAGTACTACTACGCACTACGGCTTATGCGTTGCTGCTGTGGTTATAAAAGCGAATCCACAAAAAAATTGTTGTTGCATAAAACATATATTGACGACACGTGCTTTTCGAAAAATTTCCGCTAATACTACATATTAGCTTAGCGATAACCATTAATTAAGTCCGAAATAAATAATCTCATATTTAGGGTACATTTTTGACAATAAATCAATTGTTTAATTCATCTATGGTTGTAACTTTTGGCTTGGGATAGATTGTTTAGTAACACCGGAAATTAATCAATAACTGCATGCAACGCGCAATGTTCACATAACATACCTCCACCTCCATGTGTTTCTGCGTGTCTAGTACTTACACGTGTAGGAAATGTAGCTACAACATATGTGTTATGTCGTAGCTATATTTCTCTTATATCTATCTCTACGTAGTTGTATGAAGCCAACGTATGAAGCCGACGTTTTGCTCTTTTTTTTATTATTCTATTACAAGACGCAAATTATAAGGTATCATTTTTGAAGGCTAATGTTTTTGTTATGAATTATTAGGTTGTATTTAACTCAAGCAAATTACAAAAAAAATAAAATAATGCTATGTCGTTTAAAAAAATATATCTCGTTTTATTACTTACTCTTCTGACTTCTACTTAAATGATATACAAACGAATATAAATTATAGCGAGAAATGTTTGAAATAAAGACTATCGTAGACTGTATCATACCCATGCCGTAGCACTCGCAGCGTACCGCTATATCATCAGTTAAACAATTTTTTGTTAATTAATTACTGATATTATTAATTCGTAGTAATGGTGTGCTGCATCTTGATAATTTATAATTCTGAATGTTTATTTCTAAGCAAACTTGTTAATTGTTCCAAGTTATAATAAGTAATAACGACACACGTACACGTACTAAAGTTATCGAAGTTTTAATTCAATTTGTCGAAATAAATATGCAGGTCGTATAAAATGGGCCCGATGTTTGATGTTCAACATGACGGAGACGGTGGAGAGCGTGTGCGCGCACCCGGTGCTACGCGCGCTGCCGGCGGCCGCGGACATGCTACGGAAGTACCAGGCTACGAAAACTTTGATACACAACTACGAGGGCACCATGAGCGCGGTGTGGATGAATCAGAATGTTAGTTTACTTCCTCGTAGTTCAAAGTTGTTTACAATATTACTAAACGAAAAACGAAATATTCTTATGTTGAACGTGAACAAAATAAATACTTATTTTTACTCATTTAATATGTAGATAATTATTATCCTAAGTATTGCAAAAGTTGAAGCTTTAAAAAAGATAAGATGATTAAAAAGGTCGAATACAGATTATTCAATAGTTTTCAGAGCTACGTTGTGAATAATTATAAAAAATAATACAAAAAAAGTTAAGAAGATTTTTTCTTATACAGATAAAAATTAAGCATCTGAAAATTACTATATTATTATTCTGTATACGTTGCAGCTATGGGACGTAGACGACAGCTTGAACAATACTTTGCTAAAAATCGACGACTCGGGTCTAATAAGCGTGAACTTGGATCACACCATCAGATTGTTGATACGTGAATCCGACTGCCTCGTCAAGATGGGCGTCGACTTGCCGATTGTTTGCCATTCTTTGTACGCTAAGAAACATTATTTCACACTAGTTAATGATTCTCTGCAGGTAATTTAATCTATTTATTTGAAGACTAATTTTAAACAGTGAATAAAGGTTCAGATGTATAAATATTTACTTACTTAATACTAATACAATTGCATTACTGCAAGCTCACTTAAGCTTAATTGCCTGACACACATACCTTATACCATACACTCTTCATATCATTTTAATCACATAACCTGAATCGTCTTAAACTGTATCGCAATGATATAATAATTGGACACATTTTCTTGGGTTCGCGTTTGGTAACGCCTATAGGTCCAACAAGATCGTGATCTGTTGTATTTATTTTTGCTTAAATAAGTGAATAAATAAAATCAAATATAAATTAACTGTACCTATGTCATATACCCATAGTTCCTGCTAGAAGACTACTTACGCAGTGTTCGCCAAGTAAAATTAGAAGTACGTCCGCTCCTATTACCGCAAGTTGTTCGTCTCTCGTCTCTTCTCCTGCCCGGCTTGAAGTCAGTCACCTGGACGAGTGAGGACTGGAAAGTGTTCATAGATAAAGCGAACGCAGCTATCAACAGCTTTGATGTCCTGGTAACCAGGGTACATGATATATACTCGAACAGGATTATTTACGTCCTGTCCGGGATGCAAGAGGTCACGCTGATTAATTTGCCTGGTAATTTTTGATTAAAATTTATTGTAGTCGTTAAACATTACATCAAATACCTGATTAGTACATATTAAAGTTATTGAGGCGCAGTCATAAAAAAATGGATTTTTAATCGATTTCGATTACCTAAAATTTTCTATACCAAATATGTATTTTTTTTTAGAAGAAACTCCGTGGGCAGTTGAGGAATTTATTGAATACGTTGAAACTAACTGCAGGTCAGTGAATACTGATTTCTAAAATTATTGATAAACTTGTATTAATTATAAATTAAAATTGAATTATTGGTTTTTAAAATAGAAATGCGTGTGTGGAGTTGAACCGAAAAAGCTTAATGGTAGAAGAAGCTGTGGAGGAAGTACTGGATCTTGTTAAAAAAGCGGCGCATCAAATCAAACCAGCCGAAATTAACCCCGACTTCGAATTTCTTATTGCTGAAGGTAATTTATTTAACAACTTATAAGTATTTTTTTCATAAAATAACTTACAAAAATAAATTATACTAATTTTATCATTTAGGCTATAAACAAAATAAACACAGATTTTTTTTCTTCACCCTTTTTCGTAGTGTTTTGCATTTTTTTTAATAAAACTGAAATATATTCCTGATAATTAATTTTATAGCATTCAAATATGTACTATAAATGATATTTTTTTAAGAATAGAAAAAATCCGATCACGTAGCGGGATTCGATGCCGCATCTTTCGCCTTTCGCCCCGGCAAAGTGAAAGACGCAGGTTCGAATCCCGTCTTGTGATCAATTCTTTTTCTATTCTTCGTAATATAGATACGTAATATTATTATAATACAGATACAGAGACAGATACCTGGTATAAAGTTAGACTGTGATTAAATTGTTTTGTGGCTTTTTAGGGCCGATTTTTCAATCCTTGGTTAAAATTAATCCGTCCAATAAAGTATTTAACGAACATTTTAAAATATCACCTGTAACCTGTTATATACGGACAATTAGAATACATTTCTGAAATAATAGTTTTATACGTTATTCGATGAATAAGTTTTAACCAAGGATTGAAAAATCAACCCTTAAATGCCCTACAGACGAGCAGCACACGGGCAGCGGTACGGCGTCCACACTCGAGAGCACGAGCAGCGGTCAGCAGGACTGGTCGGCGGTCTGGGAGTGCTTCGAGAGCCCGCACCGCCTGCTGTCCATACCTGCTGGCGGGCTGTCTAAGAGCATGCAGGTGACAAAAAAAAGAAAAAAAAATAGAAAAAAACACCGGCCAAGTGCGAGTCGGACTCGCGCACGAAGGATTCCGTACTAGGGGGTTCCCCTTAATATTTTACTTTTTTTTAATTTTTATCACGGTTTATGAGATACAGCCTGGAGACAGACAGACAGAAAACGAAGTCTCAGTAATAGGGTCCCGTTTTACCCTTTGGATACAGAACGATAAAAAGAGCGTTTATGCACACACTAAAAATGATAATTTTAAACAATTAAATATTCCTAATGCGTGTTGTTTTTTACGTAGGAGATGGTCAAGAATGCTGTCATCGAAATGCGTCGTTACTACAGCCGCAAAGTTGTCGACGTGCTCATCAAAGTCACAAGACGGGCTTTGGACCTCATTATCAAACAATTTTCACAAGACAATGAAATTGCTGGTAAGTTCGATAAACTTCTATTACCATTTTTTAACTATTACCTTTTTCATAATTATCAATACGTCACACTTTAGCATGTTAACTACATTTTAACATAAGCCCTTTTAACTTCCATGTGAAAAGCTCCTCCCACCCCTGTTTTTCCATCTTCTACGCTGTCATACTCTCCTAATAACTCAGTAGCTAACAAGCCGTACTTTATCGGCGTATTTGCGGCTTTTCTTTAAAAATTATTCTGAAAATTACCGTTATACGATCGCTAGGGACATTCTTATTGTGAAACACATAATAAAATAAGTCCCAAATAATTTTGTGACATTAAAATTAAATTAAAAAGTGATATTTATTAAAGATTTACGTATTTTTAATTTATATTGGTATAAACTAAATGCGGCATAAAAGCGGTAAGGTGCGGCATGAAAAAGAGAACACAATATATTGCTGTCTAGGCTGTCTACAAAGATGAAAAGCTCCGCCTACCTGTGACAGAATAGTACGAGATCCCACAGTAGGATTACTGCGTTCAAAGTTTTTTTGCTTATTAGTACCATAATTTTATTTATATTTATGATAAAGAGAATATATTATATCGACTAGGTTGCCAGTCAACATTTGGCCCCAAGCATTTTTAAATAAAAAAAAAGACGGGTTGCACTCCGGGAGTGCCGGCAGAAGTGAAAACTTGATTATTAACGTTGAGCATGTTTGATATTTTGGAATGGTATCCGTCTTACGCTTTTTCGATCAGGTCACGTGTCCTGACGCGAGTATAAGATTTTATACCCATTACAGCAACTCACCTCACTCAGCTCACTCATCAACTCAACTCTCACTCAACTCAACGCCGCTAAAGAAGTTTTCACTTCAAAAATTCTAATCAATTTTTCGGAAACATTTCGTTCAAATTTTGACTGGCAACCTAGTCGATATATATTCTCCTTATTATAAATATACATAAAATTTTGGTTTTAGCAAAAAAACTATGAACGCACTAATCCAGCTGTGGGATCTTAGACTAGAACTTTTGCACCCTCTCGTTTCTTTTAGCGCAGGCGCCCTAATGACTAAAGCTTTCGAAATTCATAATATCCTGGTACGTGTGCGGGTATAACTTTCTATACGCAGACGTTTTAAAATAATTTTTGCACGTAGAAATTTGCGTGCCACAAAACAGTTGTGTTGTTAAAATGCCAAACGGGATGATAATTAGTAAAAAAAAATAATAATTGATTTTTAATGAAAAATTTTCAGAACTCTACAGAAATTATGCGATAGCTGTGTGCGATAGTATACCACGAAAACAATTTATTCTTGTGAAATTTTTGCAACAAAAATAATCAAATTTTATTCAATTACTTTATATTATTTATATTTCATTTATCAATTTATAAGTGTATTTATCAATATACTTATTCTATACATATAATGTTTATATAATCTTAGTTATGGTTGCTTTAAAATATTAAAATACTTCAAAATAGCTGCAATTAAAAAAAATCCTATTTATTTATTATTAACTTCTCGCGCCCGGCTTCGTCCGCTTAGTAGTAAACTTAGCAAATTAGATGCAAAGAAAAGTTCTTTTTTTTGTAAAAAAAAAAATCGAAAAACAGATAGTAACTTTTCCAAACAGATAGACAGGGACAGCGAGTTTCTTTTATACCATGTAGCAATTTCTGCACTGATCTACATGTACATGTAGGTAGCTGTAGTATGCAGCTTACGTTGTCTAAAAAAAATTGCTTGCGGGCTTGGCTACGTTTAAAATATTTATCAGAATAGTGATTTTATAGATACTTAAATTAAATTATTATTTTTTTAAAAGGTATCGTAGAATCTTATGTTTCTAACAATATAGTTAAGGTACAAAATATGTATATTCCTGTCTCGGCGGTCTACGAACGTGCTACGAACATGAAAATCTCCGCCTAACTGAAACAGAACTTGTACAGTGTTCAACCCTTTCGTTTGTTTTAGCGCAAGCGCTGTAATAGTTCAACCTTTTTAATTTTGTAACATCCTAGTACACGTGCGGATATAATTTTCTTTCCACAGACGTTCTAAAATCAATTTTGTATGGCAAAATAACCGCAACCCATTCAAAATTGTAGATAAAAAAAATTACAAAAAAGAAAAATGTAATTTTTAAAAATGTTGTTTTAATTGTTATCTTTCAATTTCAATAGAATTATCTATTGGAAATATTATAAATAATTATTATTTATATATAATCATGAATAAGGATTTTTAAGAACTCTACAGAAATTACATGCAAGTGTTCCGCACAGAAAAAAACTGTAGAGAAGGAATATATTTTTTTTAGAATAATATCTATAAGCAAAATACATTCTGTTACTTTTAGCTAAATCGGCCGAGTCAGATTTTTATAAGTATAGGTACAGACTACAGAGTAGTATTTTGTCACATCTCCTAAAGAGAACTTACCTACTCTTAATACTGTAGGTAGATATTTTTACTCAAAGAAAACATTCCATTATTTTAAATGAAAGAAAACTGCGTGCGTACAAGCGTTTATGGGAATTAAAAACTCGGTGATAAATTGGACGAAGACAAGAAGACGGTTTTTTGTACTTTGTCGTGTGCAATAATTAAAATTTACTGTTTTGCCTTTTATTATTGTTCTATCTCAGTGTGAATTTGAAATTTTGAATCTGAAAATGTCGAAGTTTACTCAAGTAAACTATATGTTTGTATTATTGCAATGATCTGAAAAGTGTTATTTTGTAATGTTATTTTGCTTAAACTTAACAAAAACTTTGAGTTCTAACAACAATAAATTTAAGAACTAAAATATAAATTCCTGTCTCGGAGGTCTACGAACGTGCTACGAACATCAGAAGCTTCGCCTACCTGAAACAAAACCCACGTTTGTTTTGGCGCAGGCGCTGTAATAATTCAACCTTTTCGAATTCGTATCATCCTGGTACACGTGCGGGAATAATTTTCTAGCCGCAGACGTACCAAAATCAATTTTCCATGGCAAAATAAATAAACCCGTCACATTCAGAATTGTGTTAAAAATATACTAAAAAGGAAAAATATGTTTTAATTATTTTTCATTAGATTAATTTTTAAATTCTACAGAATTTACACGCAAGTGTGTCGCATGAAAAATACTCTAGGGAAAATAAAAATAATTCTTTGCAAATAATAGTTACTACGTCTTGTTTGAAATTAAATTATTCTTAAAAAAAAGAGCGTGTGTGCTGAGCACACGTGTCAGAATAGCGTGCGGGATTTTATGAGATATTAAATTGGACGGTGCGTATTAAATGTGGTATCAATCAAGAAGAGGGTTTCCTTTTTCGTACTTATACTGAATTGCGTTGGACTCTTTTGCCTATCATCTGCTTTTGGGATTCAAGTGTGTGATAGCTAGACTTTTTGTAATTCATATTGTCCTGGTACACGTGCGGGTATAAGTTTCTATCCGCAGTCGTTCCAAATCAATTTTATATTGAAGGTGCCGCCGCAGTGCGGAATCACAGTTGACAGATATATACTACTATCGTACAATGTCCCCTCGATTATGGTGAGATAGACCAAGTGAGATAATCTTATTTATTTAAAAATTTTGCTTACTCATAACTCTTTATTTAAATAAATATATTTGAAAAATATTAGGCCGCAAAGAAAACTTTCTGAAGGGAAAATTTACCAAAAAGGAAAAAACAATTTGTATATTCGATGCAAGCTGCTGAGATTTTATTTATATTTATTATTATTACATAAGATTTTTTAAATAGGAACGGACTTGCATTGTCTTCGACTAAGTTGAAAACAACATTCAGTAATGTTGAATTATAAGTATGAATATTAAGGTTGAGTTTTTATCCATCAAGAAAACAGTTTGTTAAACTTTTTTTAGTATAATATTTCGTTTATTGCAGTGAATTCTGTCTGCACTGATCTAAGAAGTGATATTTAAGGTGTTTTAAACTAAACTAAAAACTTTGGATCCTAACTATTATAAAGTTGATTTGTACCTAATATGTATTGCTGTCTCGGCGTTCTACGAACACCTACGACAATGCTACGAACATTAAAAGCTCCGCCTACCTGAAACAGAACTGTACAGTGTACACCCTTTCGTTTGTTTTGGCGCAGGCGCTATAATAATTCAACCTTTTTGAATTCATAACATCCTGGTATACGTGCGGGTATAATTTTCTAGCCGCAGACGTTCCAAAATCAATTGTGTATGGCAAAATAACCGCACTCCATTCAAAATTGTGGATTAAAAAATTAAAAAGGAAAAATTATTTAAAAAAAACGTTAAGGAATTATTTTTCAATGTACTTACTGATAATAATTAAAAAATTATGAAATATTCAAAATATCATGAATTTTATTTCATTTATCAGACGTCCGTCGTCTTCGCGTAAATTGTTAAACCCGTGAAGCTTTCACAATTTATTCATTTTTATTATGATAATTTTTGGCCACGGTGGTGGATTGTGGCCTGTATCCTCACAGAAGGCCCGTGTCCCAGCAGTGGGAACATAATATATGGGCTGATGATGATGATGGTAATTTTTATTTAAGGACGTTTTTGATTAATTGGTTTGATTTATTGGAACTTCTCAATTTAATTAACACGCATGAAAAACTGCCGTACTGCGAATATTATGTAGATAAATTCATATTACTAAATGTATTTAATTAGTTACACTGTTGCTTGCTACTTCTTATCACTAGTTTATATTTTATTATGGACGTTTGTGTAAGAATTTATGAATATTTGCAGTAACTTGGTCATGGCGATGTTTATAATCATTTTGCGCTAACAATTTACTTGCGGCGGCATTGTACTGAATATATTTAATGCATAAATCTGACTTTTTTAAGTTGTACTTTATATGTATGTTCTTAAAATTGACGTAAACTTTGCGTAAACTTCGATTTCAAACCACTTTAAAATTTAGGGACAAATAAATGTATTTCTGACAAGAAGGCGGTCTACAAGACTATGAAGCTCCGCCTACCTGAAACAGAACTTTAGCTTTCTTTCGTTTATTTTAATGCAAGCACAGTAATAGACCTTTTAAAATTCATGATGTCCTAGTACACGTGCGGGTATATGCCCCCGGTAAGAATGCCGCTGCAAACTTGACGCGAAAAAGTAGGAAAAAAAAGATAGATAAATTGAAATAAGTTATTTATTTATTATCTTATTTATTTTTGATAAATATGTGTTTTAATTAACCCTTAATCAGGAATCAGAAATACTTAAAATAAATTAATTACAAGGAAAACTTAGTGATGGGAAAAATTAAAATCCGTACTAATTATTATAAATGCGAAAGTAACTGTCTGTCTGTCTGTTACTCAATCACGCCTAAACTACTGAACCAATTTGCATGAAATTTGGTATGGAGATATTTTGATACCCGAGAAAGGACATAGGCTACCTTTTATTGCGAAATATGTACCACGGGCGAAGCCGGGGCGGACCTCGGAGATTTTTTTCATATTTATTACATAAATTTCTTTAAAAAGGTATGTACGGACTTGCGTTTTCTTCTACTGAGTGGAAAACAACATTCAGAAATTTTGAAGTGTAAGAATGAATTATAAGGTTGAGTTTTTTATCTATTAATAACACAGTTTTTTTGCCGTGACAACGTCTTATTATTAGATAGAGCCGGCTGCACGCGCGAAAAAACATGACTCATGCGGCGTTACCTCGCTCTGAGGCGTTCCATGTATGCTTGAAGAGCAAGCGAGAGCGCGGATCGAGCGACCAAGAATCACAATCGGACGTTGTAACATTCAACTATCGTCAGTAAACCGACTTTACAGACAACCAATATTTTTTTTAATTTTTCGAGTATATTAAAATATTTAATTTTAATTTTTTATATTCGTATATTGCAGTGAATTCTGTCTGCATCTGAAAAGTGATCTTTTGTGATGTTTTAAACTTAACTATACCCGGCGCGGCGAATGATGATCCCTATGACAGTTCGTCTTAGTGATTGCTCGTATGATGGGTCGTGTCGATACTTTACTATTTTATAGGCAAAGGCGTGGTTTGCATTCATCCACGTCGGTAAACATGTTTTGCACGCCTCATAAGCGAAGCGTTGAGGTGGGTACTACTGTCACTTCGCGCAAAACATCTGATTTTTCAAACTTAAAATGTCTTTATGTATCATACATTGCACTTGTAAGATAATACATACACACACATATTAAGAAAAAACACTATTTTTAACGTTCATGATATTTTTGATGTCATTTTTGTTATTTAAACTAGTTAAAAAACAGTTTAAAAAAGTTCTGTCTTGGACGTCCGTGTGTCTGTATGTGCGGATCCTTTTTCTTGTTAACACGATAGCGACCGAAATACTTTACTAATCGAGTCTTTTTTTTTCTCTTACGCTTGAGTATGCTCAGGAATAGAACCCTTTCATTTTTCAGGGTCTGATTCGATGTGGTTTAATTGTTATTAAATAAACAAAAATAATAATTAATAAATATTTATTAAAAATAAATTATGAGGCGTGCACTTTTGGATTTTCCAAATTATTTATAAATATTATAAAATAATTTTTTAACTAAAATTTTTACCGTCTTTTATGTTGTTGTTGTATTAATTTAAGTTTTTTGCATAGATTAAGTAGGTTAAAGTAAAACGAAAGTTTTCCAAAACATAAAAATGCGCCTTATCATTTTCACGTAATTTTTAACCCGTTTAACACAGTGTATATTATTTTATCGTGAAAATGGAAGCCCCCATTTAATTTGTTTAAAAAACTTATAGTATCATAGGTAAGTAAATTAACGCGAACGGTAATTAATTAATTAATTATGCTGCGAACTTCTGTTCCATTCAATAGTGAATGAACTGAAGCTTAAGCATGGAAAAAATGTGATCTCGTTTCCATTATCGAAATTTGTTTATCGATACTTTCCGCACTAGTCGATAAATGCCAACGATGTAAATTTTGTAGGACGTAAACGTAAAGTCAGATTGATATAATTTCTCGTAAATGTTAAGAATTGTTATAATTCCAACAGAATATCATTGTTATGGCATAAAGCTACGTAAAAATTAATAAATATCATTTTTAGACGCTTCCAATACATTTCTAATTTAATGGGACGCCATTACAAGTTTGTCTCTTGAGAATAATTGTCAGTGTCATAGGGATCATCATTCGCCGCGCCGGGTATAATTAATAACTTTGGATTGTAACTATAAAATTGAATTGTATATATTGCTTTCTCGGCGTTCTACGAACACCTACGAACGTGCTACGAACATCAAAAGCTCCGCCTACCAGAAACAGAACTGTACACCCTTTCGTTCTCTTTGGCGCAGGCGCTGTAATAATTCAACCTTTTTGAATTCATAACATCCTGGTACACGTGCGGGTATAATTTTCTTGCCGCAGACGTTCCAAAATTAATTTTGTATGGCAAAATAACTCGCACTCTGTTCAAAATTGTGAAAAAATTAAAAACAGGAAAAATTTAAAAAAATGCATTTATTTATTTTCAATAGGTAGGTAAGGTTTTGTTTGTAAAATTCTTAAAATAGCTTATTATTAGGTTCTCAGAAGAATCTCGTTGCGTACCGCGTGCGTATGACACTAGCCGAGCGATAGCTAGGCATGTTCCAGATGAACTAAAAATTAGAGTTATATATAACTTAAATTTGTATGATGCTTTTATATATATTTGGAGAATACTATTTTGTACATTAACATCTGTTTTTATTATAATAAGTTTTTAATTGGACTTTAAAATAAAAACTTAAAAAAATACAATGAATTAAATTTTTTAATTCTACAGAATTTACACGCAAGAGTCGCATGGAAAATATTGTAGGGAAAAATTTTAATTTTTTTTAATAATATTATTATTAACTTTTTAAATTTTTATTTAATAATATTAACTTTTTGAAATATCATAAGGATATATGTTTGTAATTAAATTATAATTAAATGAAAGCATTTTTAGAGAAACGCTTTTAACCTGAGAAATAATAGTGCTTACTTTTAATTTGTACTTGTTTTTATCTCACATGACATCTGGTTTATAATTATTGTAGTATGGATCTTCTTTTAGGATTCAATTGTGTAAGAATTGGAATTTGGAAGTAATAGCTGCATTTTGGTAATGGCAAATTTTATATGCTCCCTTAATGTTTTGAATGTGTTCTGTATTTTTAACTGAAAATTGATAAAAACTCTAATTTAGTCCTTAATCTATTTTCTTAAAATTAATGTAAAATGAGGATCCTGCTGCTGTCTTGACGGCCTACAAAGATCAAAAGCTCCGCCACTGATTCAGAACTTTAGCACGCTCTCGTTTATTTTAGCGCAAGCGCTGTAATAATACCTCTACCTTTGGTAATTCATATTGTCCTGGTACACGTGCGGGTATAAGTACCCGCAGTCGTTCCAAATCAATTTCAAAGGGAAGGTGCCGCAGTGCGAATGCCACCCCGATTATGATGAGATTTATTATTAAACTTTGTTTTAAATATTACAAAATGATACATTATTATTAGAAAAGTAAATTTATTATTATGTTAAATATATTTTTGATTTAGTTTTATGTGATTTTTTTTCAATTGCCATTTAAATTTATCTTTGTAATCATTTTTCATCACAAGACATTTTTAAACACGGATTCGAATTCTTCCAATTCATTCCAAAATTGTCTCAAAATTATGGGCCCTGGAGCCTCTTGTTTCTATATACTTATAATATCATTGCCCCGGAGGGAAAGAACTGAAATACTGGAGATAGCAAGTTTTGTTGAAAATAAATATTCCTTTATTTTTAATTGGAAATAGAACTGCATTCAAAGATTTTCGAAAATTCACTTGCTTCTACCGGGAATCGAATTAACTAAAAATAAAAAAGGAATTTTTTATTAACACGCATGTACTCTAGAGAATTCTGCATAATTTAGTATTCATTAAATACATAAATTTTAAAATTAATAACATAGATAATTTAATCAATTGTTAAAAATTATATTCAACTGGCGGTCCGCCCTGGCTTCGCACGTGGGATATAAGGACAGAGGAAGCGATTTTGTTATCAACTATAAGTAGTGATTACTGATTTTATAGGTATTTTTGTAGTATGGATGCTTGCGTAAAAATTGTAAAAAATTTCTGCAACTTGGTCACGGCGATGTTTGTTGGAAGTATTAGGCTACATTTTTATTTTTTTCATATTGTGAATATTTTCTCCTGATAATAATTAATTGACAAAAACTTTTAAATGTTTTCAACACTTTGTCTATTTTCTTAAAATTTTACGTAAATTGCTGTTAAGACGGTATTCAAAGAGCAAAGCTCCGGCTAACTGAAACAGAACTTTAGCACGCTCTCGTTTATTTTAGCGCAAGCGCTGTAATATCACTAGACCTTTTAATATTTATAATATCCTGGTTTACGTGCGGGTATAAGTCTCTATCCGCAGACGTTCCAAACTCAATTTTATAGAGAAAAAAAATTGGTGGCTAGTTTTAATTATAGGTGTAATAGAAAAAATTTGTTGAAAATTGTAAAAATAATTAAAGATTTGCTGATCTTTTTAATTGACTAAATAAACACAAAAAATATTAAGAAATTGGAGGCTTTATGAGTTTTTAACCATCCGCAGCCATTATTTATTATTTTAATTATACTTCATTCAGTTGTAGGAGGAGAAATTAAAAAAAATGTTTGTAAAAATACCTACTACTATTAAAGTAAATATTTTTTCAATTAATTTTTTTATGAACTGTCAACTTTTATTAACATGCATCAGAAACTATTATTTGGAGAATGTTGTCTATGATATTGTATTCATAAACAAAATAAAAATAAAATAAAAAATTTAATCAAATGTATAAAATGAGTTAGTTATTATTATAATAATCGTATTTATCAATCATATTAAATACAAAATAATTTAAATGATGATTATACTAATATCGTAGTATTTATTAATGACTAATTAACCTTGTGGGTGTCGTATCACTTATCTGTTTAGATGTTCGCTCCGACCCCATAAAGTTTAGTTTTTTGTCATTTTGACAGTTTTGTATCCTAAATCCTTCGAATCTAAATCCAACTCACCAAAATAATTAAAATCCATTCAGCCGATTGAGTTTAGTTTTGTTTGACTAATATGACTGACACTTACATTTGAATGCAGTTTTTTCTTTTCAGGAATAAAGGATAGCTTCCTTTTCTTCAATCAGTTTGTGATAATAGGCCCTCTTCACAATGGGCAGCGTAGGCCCATAATGATTTACTTGCTCTGGCATTGTGTTGAATATTTTAGACTGAAATTCTGATTGGGAGTTTTTGTTTGTGTTCTCTTGTATTATATGTATTTTCTTAAAACTTGACGTACACCTGCGGTTTCAAGAATATTATTTAGAATCAAATGTATTGCAGTCTAGCATGCGCGACTTGAAGAGGGGAAGGGGAGGAATCACAGGGGACATGTATGAGTATGACCCAACAAAATTCATACTCGCATTGAATAAATTTCAAGAAATAAAAAAGCTTATTTCTGCCCATAATATTTGCCAATAAAAAAAGACGACTTCCATTTGTTATCGTAAGCACAGTTGACAGATATATGTGTCGTAAGTGACCTCCAAAATTTGAAGCTTTTACCGCGCCTGCTGTCTAGGCGGTCTAGAAGGCTATGAAACTCCGCCTACCTGAAACAGAAATTTAGCTTCCTTTCCTTTATTTTAACGCAAGCGCAGTTGCACCCAGACCTCTTAATATTTATAATATCCTGGTTCTCGTGCGGATATAAATTTTATCGCGTATGCAGTGTGAGGTGTCAATCCCAATTATAATGGGATAAATAAAATAAATTAATATCTCAAAGGGATAAAATTAATAATAAAAAAATTAAAATTTGTATTTTTAAATTTTACTGTTTTTTTTATCGATTTAATATACAAATATTAAGAATTAGGAGTTTTTAGCCATCCGCAGATATTAATTATATTATGCCGCACGAAAAATTACAGAAGGTAGTATTATTAAAGTGTAGTTACCTAACATTTGTAATGGGGGTTAATTTTTATTCAATGATTTATTAGTTTATTATTCAATTTTATTTATCGGTTTGGTTTATTGAACACATTTGGTTTATTTTTATTAACACACGTCAGAAAGTGCCGTCTGGAGAATATTGTAGATAAATAAAATAAATATAATTTAATCTGCTCACTACCTCACCACAAACTTTTCGATCATGTCAAACAATTTTGAAGTGAAAGCTTCTTTAGCGGCGTTGAGCACTTTTTCTGTAATGGGTATAAAATCTTAAACTCGCGTCAGGACACGTGACCTGATCGAAAAAGCGTAAGACGGATACCATTCCAAAATATCAAACATCATCATTATCAGCCTACATTCGTCCACTGCTGGACATAAGCCTCAGTCATGGCACGCCACTGAGCCCGGTCGTTCGCTCGTTGCCGCTAGTTGTGCCCAGCAACCCTGCGGATGTCGTCACTCCACCTTGTAGCAGGGCGTCCTACGCTACGTTTGCCGAGCCGCGGTCTCCACTCTAAGACATGTGTGCCCCAGCGGTTGTCCGTTCTGCGGCACATATGACCGGCCCACTGCCACTTCAGCTTGCGAATAACTTCGTTCCGGACCTGGTCCCTCAGAGAAATACCGAGCATAGTTCTCTCCATAGCTCGCTGAGCGACTTTTAGTCAGTGTCCACGTCTCGGCTCCGTAGGTATCAAACATGCTCAACGTTAATAATCAAGTTTTCACTTCTGCCGGCACTCCCGGAGTGCAATCCGTCTTTTTTTGTAATTGTAATCTGGTTATTACACAGGTTATTATATATATTAAAACCTGGTGATCTGTGATACCGATTAAAACGCAATTCAGACACCAGCTTCTCCAAATCCAGTAAAATTGGTAATTTTGTATAACGATTTTTTTGCTCCGGCATTATTATGAATATTTTCTGTTTAAATCTAATTCTGACTTAGTTGTACTTTATATGTGTGTTCTTAAAACTTGACGTAAACTTTGCGTAAACATTGCAAAGGTTATGAAGCTCCGCCTACCTGAAACAGAACTTTCGCTCTCTTTCGTTTATTTTAACGCAAGCGCTGTAACAGCTACCTACACCTTTTGAAATTCATGATATCCCCGTACACGTGCGGGTATAAATTTTTACCCACAGACGTTCTAAAATCACTTTGTACCCCGCCGCGGTAAGATTGCCGCTACAAACAAAATTTGCATTTTTGAATGATAAAAAAAGTAAAGAAAAATAGATAAACTGAAATAAATTATAATCTATATTACCTATAGAAACTTCTTTAGGCGCGTTGAGAGTAAAATTCAAGGTCGCGTCATGTCAGTGCCGTCACATCATGGAGTAAGGCGACGATTGTATCTTTGAATCTTGCCATTCTGTGCATGTGTTGCACTCACGCTCTTTTTTTTAAACTCTTAAAAAGTACACGCAAGTGTGCCGCAAGGAAAGCTTTGTGAAGGGCAATTATTTTTTTTAATAAAAACAATAATATAAGGGACATTATTACCAAAAAAATAATAATCATATAACGTATTTTATTAAGTTATTTATTTTTGTTGTTAAAAAATATGTGACTGGCTACGTTTAAGAGATTTTTTTTAATATTCATTAAGATTTTTTAAAAATAACTTCAGCAACTTCTACAACTATTAAAATCATTTAGAAAATTTTAATTACAAAAATGAAATATTAAATATTATTTATTATATATAGTTTGTTAAACTTTGTCGAGTTTATTCTAGTCAACTCTGTCTGCACCTTTGTTCTTTAACTTATGTTCTTTGTTAAAGAACAAAGAACATAAGTTAACCTAAACTTAATGTAAAAAATACAGTTTTTAACAATAAAATTAAGAACTAAATATCTGTCTCGGTGCTCTACGAACGTGCTACGAACATCAAAAGCTCCGCCTTACTGAAACTGTGCTGAAACAGAACTTGTACGCCCTCTCGTTTATTTTTGCGCAAGCGCTGTAATTATTCAACCTTTTCAAATTTATTACATCCTAGTATACGTGCGGGTATAATTTACTGCCCGCAGACGTTGCAAATTCAGTTTTGTATGGCAAAAAATAACCGCACCCTCTCTATATTGTGGATTAAAAAATATGTACTAAAAAGGAAAAAATTAATTTAAAAAAAGACGGGTTTGCACTCCACTTGATATTTTGGAATGGTATCCGTCTTACGCATGGAATATAAGGGCTAAAAAAAATCCTTCTTACGCTTTTTCGATCGTCACGTGTCGCTCAACGCCGCTAAAGAAGTTTTCACTTCAAAAATATTGCATTAATTAATTATTTTTTCAATGGAATGGTATAACTGATAATTATAATAAACGTTAAAAAAATAATGAAATTCAATTTTTTAACTTAAACTTTTTAATTATTTTTCAAAATTCGTCATAAAAGTTTTCTTTACTCTATTTTCATTTAAATTTGCCGCATGGATAAGGGAACTTTGGAATAATAACCAGATTATGTTGGTAAATAATTTATTTTAAAATGAAATAAATTTTTTATACAGAATCACAACAAAAAATGCCAAGGACACAAAGAATAACAGCAAAGAGGAGTATCTCGCTTCATTTTTAACCCGTCTCTGGCGCGGCCCGGCTTCGGCACGGTTGCGGTGTAGCGTGAATCTTTCTTTATATTGTTTGTTATTTCAGTTATGATGTCTCTTACGAAAAAGGTATCGATTTACATTTTTACCATCTAAAAGAGATTTTCACGTTTTCAATATGTATAATATGCTTCTGTAATAAATACTGTACAATGTACATATCTTCTTCTGAAAATTGTTTGCACCTTTTCAAGGAGTACTTTGTATTTTGTTACAAATTTATTTTTAAATTAATGCATATATTGCTAGTAATAGAAACACACAATTCACTAGTTCCATCAAGAAGTAACAATACAAAGTATAAAGCATATATTGCTGTTCAGACTATCCGACTAGAGGGAAAGCTCCGCCAACCTGAAATAGAACTTCAGCATCCTTTTAAACTTGATAGACTACAGGCCTATGTTGAAAAAATTATGGGTCATTTGAACCACCAGGTGACCTATCTAGAACGATATAAGAGCATAAAATAATAAGATTCAGCACTATGCCGTCACTTGTAAGCTGTCCACCTGAGTGCAGATGAGAATTAAACAGTACAGGTAGAGATTTTTTCCCCTTGTCTCCATGATTTTTGTACGGCGTTGCGGAATAATGGATAGACAGATGGATGGACGGCTGTATAGAAATAGTATTCATGACTACTTTCCATATTTTGTTTTAATTTGACGTAAACTTCGCTTCCCGAGAAGATAATTTTGAGACAAATGACAATCCACGTATATCTGTTTAGGCGGCCTACAACGTTATGAGGCTCTGCCTACCTGAAACAGAACTTTAGCTCTCTTTCATTTATTTTAGCGCAAGCGCAATAACAACTACACCTGTTGCTATTCATAATATCCCGGTGCACGTGCGGATATACATTGTATCCGCAGACATTCTAAAATAATTTTAGTAAGGGAGAACTGCAGCTAACAAATAAAATTTGGATTATTTATTTGCCAAAAAGTAGGGAAAATTCCAGAATTGTGATTTTATTTATTTTTAATTTTGCTGAATATTATTTTATTTATTAAATCTTGAAAAATCAAGAATTTGAGAGTTTTTCAGAACTGGAAATAAGAAAATTGTGAGTGTGCCTGCCGCACGGAAAGCTATGTGGATTGTGCAACGGAAATTGATGATTTAATGAATCATGTTTTAACTGAATAATAAACTAAATAGTAACTAACAATAATATTATATAATTAAGTTTATTTTAAGGAATGTTTTAATAAGTACTTATAACTATTTTCTTCATTATTTAAACATGAAATTTGCTTGTCGTTGCCTAAATAAACGTTATAGTAAAGTACTAGTGAATTGTGTGTTTCTTTACTATAATTTCAATAAAATTTTAGAGAGAGAATTTCGCAACTATCATAATAAATGAAAGACATAATATTAAAAAGTGATGAGTATTTTTTTATAGTTTTGTTTAATATTTAAGCTTCAAATATATTAATTATTAATAAAACCTTGAAATACCATCGTAGTGTTTCAAAACTCCTTTAAAGTTACTATTCTATTGTTAGTAACTACGGTTACGGCATGGTTACGGCACTACGGTCCTAAGTTCTTGTTAAGTAGTGCCATAACCAAAATCCAATAAAGAGACAAATATATATTTCTGTCTCAGGGTTCTACGAACAGTCTACGAGCATCAAAAGTTCCGCCTACCTGAAACAGAACTTTAGCACCCTTTCGATCATTTTAGCGCAAGCGCTGTAATAACAGATTGATAAAACCTTTTGAAATTCATTACATCCTGGTACACGTGCGGGTATAATTTCCTTTCCGCAGACGTTCTAAAAAAATCACTTTTGTATGGCGAAAAAGGTCCGCTTCTTGTCCGCTCCTTGTCTGCTCCAAACAAAATTGTGTCTGATATAATTATTTAATTTATGAAATATCTAAAAATATCCGGAATTTGATTTATATTTATTCATATATTATTTATTCTCTACAGAAATTACACGGACGAAAAACATTGTATAGTGGAGCGTCGTAAGGTTTATACCTCGGAATCCAGGGCCAGTCAATGAATCTTAATATAAACCTTGAAAATATGTTTTAATTAGTATATAGAAAAATGTTAAAAAAAAATTTTTTCGCGCTCTCAATTTTTTAATAATTATTATAAACAATTATTAATTTTTTGGAGTTTTCATTGATTTATATTAGTCAAAAGTCATATTTTAAAAAGAACAACTATTACAAACTTGAAAACTTGATCTTGGATCTTTAGGGACTGCAGATATACCGATGAAGGTCGGGTTGGAGAATAGAGGGGATAACAGCAACTGTTCGGTATTGTTCATGGCGGGCTCTCACAGGAGCTGTTGTTTTCGTTCCGAAAAATATTTATTTCAGATTTTTGTTTATTAAAAATTAATGTTTATATTATTGTGCAGTGAGTGTGATAAAAGTTAATTACTGAACATTACTGAGTTTTAAAAACTTTGAAAATAGTGGCATAAATTGTAAGCACAGATCACAGAAACTATTGTAAGTATTTGTTTTTCATTTATATTACATGCTTTTGAAAACAGTTATGAATATTTTGTAATAAATCGATGTTAAAAGTTAGAATATTATAATAGTAGAATTTAATAATATAAATCATTAATTATGTAAAAGTTAGTTATTAATATTAGATACTAATATTTGTTGTTGCAGCCACGTGTCGCAATGGGTGAACCATCCAGTATTGATAGTAGATACAAGCAATGATTGCCTCATTTGTGATAAAATCGGATCTAGTTCTGAAATAAGCTCTGAACTAGGAGATATTATAAAAGTCACTAGAGGCATATCATCATTAAAAGCTGCATCTGCGGAAAGAGGGGATGGACTTTCTCAGTATATTAATACTCGCGACTTTGTCTACGTGCATTCGGTATGCAGACAAAAATATATTAATAAAGGATGCATTAATTCTTATTTAAAAAAAAAGAACACCACATCTGCATGCTCTCCACCTAAAAAAAAGCTTTGAACAGCTATACTTCAATTGATTTTGATTGGAAAAGGTGCTTCTTTTGTGAAAAAGAAGCGGATGAAATGAAGGAAAGAAGGAAGTCCAAGTCGTCAAGACAACAAATCAGCTACGTCACTAGTACTGATTTCAAGAAAAGTATTGTAAGTTTGATATGTGAAGACAAAAGTGAATATTGTCGCAATATTCATAAAAGAATTGTAGGCGTGTTAGATTTAGTAGCTCAGGGAGCTAAATATCACGCGGATTGTTACATGTGTTTAAAAACAACGCTAAAACAGACTCAGAGGGAGAAAAAAATTCATCTTATTTACACCGCAAACAATGACGCAACGACCAGCTCCAGAATCTTTATTAAAAATTATTTTTTGCTCGTGCAAAACAGGATGTGGAGCATCTTGTGGGTGCAGGAAAAGTGGATTAAACTGCACTGCAGCTTGCTTAGAAGGCAATGGTGACAGCTGCACTAATCCTTCACCTACAATCTATATCAACGAGATCGACGACGACGACAATAATGTACAATGATGTAACAATGTGTATAGTTAATGATAATTTTTTTTTGTAACTTATTTTTACGATAATCTAATAAATTAACATTGAAGTTACTCTGCACATATAATTTATTACAAATAAAATTAAATTTTTCACTATAAACACTTTTTCCCCCTTCCGCCTCTCATTTTTCAGTAAATTGTTGTTAAAAATTGTTGTAAATCGAGATCGGTCAATTTTTTTTTTTTAACTTTTTTATTTGAGGTTTTAATAATGCAGTCTCATACTTGATATACAGATTCATTGACTGGCCCTGGGTTCCGAGGTTTGACCATTTTTATGCCTTACGGCACTCTACTAGTAGGTAAGATTTTTTTTTTTCAATAATTATTTGGCAAAAAATTGTTTGAAATCAGAGGAATTTTTAATTTATATTTTTATTATATATATATTTTTTATTTCGTCTATAAATACGCATCAGATACTGCTTTCAGCAGCATAACTACATAATATTATGTAAATAAAAATAAAAAAAATAATTGAATCAACTTTATTTTTTATATTTGTGATGTGGTAACGATTTCCTTGTACCGGTATTGCGCGGAATGTTTTCTACTGAAATCTTGTTATGAAATCTTTTAAAGTTGTACTTTATATGTTTTTTGTTCTACAAACTTGCCATCAACTTTGTTTCCAAGAAAAGAGTCATACGTATATCTATCAAGGTGGTTTACAAAGCCATGGAGCTCCGCCTACCTGAAACATAACTTTAGCTCTCTCTCATTTATTTTAACGCAAGCGCTGTAATAGAAACACCTGTTGAGAGTCATAACATTCTAGTCCACGTGCGAATATTGCTTCTATAGTAACTATTGTATTTATCTTATATACGCAACTCAAGTTATGAAAAAATTGCCGCAACCGCGTCGCAACAAACAAAATAGTGGATTATAAATACTGAAATGCAAGAATATAAAAATATTATATCAATTATTATCTTTCAATAGCTATATAACATGTGGTTGTTACTGATAATAATTAATTATTTAACTAAAGAAACATTGAAAAATATTAATTTTAAGTTTTTCAGATTTACAGATTCACTACATGCGAGTGAAAGATAGTAATACTTTTCGAAACAGTAACTTACATAACAGTTGGTAATTAAATTATTGTAATAATAAAAAAATGAAATAACACGCTGAGTAAGTACTCAGCGCGTGTTTTAATTATTATCGGATATATATCGGATATGGATCAGGTAACTGTCACTTTTAAGTTGTTCTTTATGTAAGTAGTTTCTTACAAACTAAATGTAAAATGATGAGCGAAATAAGTATATTGCTTTCTAGATCACATTTAGATGGCCTAGAAAGAGAAAAAGCTCGGTCTAGAAAATGAACTTTACCGCCCTCTCGTGTTAGCGGAAGCTGTGTTATATCTAGAGACCTTTTAATTCATATAATGTCCTGGTACAGGTGCGGGTATAAGCTTCCATCCGCAGACCCTCCAAACATTAATTTTGTGTATGGATTTTTCCTCCAATATATTTATGATTTTCAAACGTTATTGCTATTTATTTATATTAAAAGGAAAATATTTTTTATTTTTTATTATGCTTAAATATAGGCATTTATAATTAATAATTAATTTGGGAGTTTTTTATCATCTGCAGTCATAAACTTCAGTAAGAATACAAAATTATTTTAAATTTTTGTAATTTTATATGCATTGAAATTTTTCATTTATCGGTTTGGTTTATATATAATATAGTTCAACTTTTATCTTTGCCTTATTATCCATGCCGATATGAATAATAATTTTTCAATTTTTTTTTTTTAATTATGCTACTTGAGTGTTCTGAATCTGTTCTGCACCAGCGAAGCAGCATTACAATCATCTTGCACAGATGTCAAAACGTTACGAATTTTCTTGAGACTCTCGATAAGAACTTCGATTTCTAAAAGTAGAATTAAGTTGGCATAAGAAAAAGCCGTGAAAGTTTAAAAGTTCCGCCCACCTGAGAGAACTTTAGTACCCTCTCGTTTATTTTCGCGCAAGCGCTGTTAGCCAGAGTGGGAAAATGTCTACATTTTATAATTCATAATGCCCTGGTGCAGGTGCGGGTATGATCTTCCACCCGCAGACGTTGAAATCTTCGTTAAGGGGGAGAAAGCCGCAGCAACAAAATTGCGGATTTTAATAAAACTAAAGGAAAAAAAAAATAAAAAAGACGAATAGGTATTATAGACCGGGAGATACTGACACAAAATTTCGAGTCATTTGTAACAAGGATGGCGGTTCTACAGGGGTCTTAGTACGCAATGACAAAAAGAAAAATGATGGTGTGAACGCTGGTACCGGTGTCTTAGTCGCGTGGGCGTTTGTCGAAGTCGTCGGAAAAATAGCGAAAGTCAAACGATTTGTAACACAAAAATTTTAGAATTTACCGATAGCCCATAAAAAAGTAGTAGGCGGTAGTGTCATGCCATACTTTTCCGGTGTGACTTACAGCCCGCCATACCGACGCGAATGTGTTGATTTAAATAAA
>CAJQZN010040250.1:0-29347 GCA_907164685.1 Colias eurytheme
TTGAAAAGGTCTATAGAAAAGTCCGCGATGGTATATGTCTATCTCTTCTGGATAACCCACAATAACATTTTTTTGTCATTTACTTTTTACGAAAAACAATGGCTAATTTTCGATGCGATTTTAACCAATACAGCATTAATCCTTAACCAATTAAATACCTTGAATACATTGTTCGTTTAATATAGATCTATATGGCCTTTTACACCGTATGATTTAAGTGAATATTTTCGAAGATATTACAGATTTAAAAATTGCGGGACGTAGCGTTTGCGGCGGTACCGGCCGGCCGCCAGGCTATCTATTAATAGTCTATACGAAGTCGGAGCGGGCCGCTATGTTTTTATATACAACGTTCACAGTTTTTCTGTAGTGTATTTAGTATCAGCATTGCACCCGTGCGAAGCCGGGGCGGGTCGCTAGTGGATTATAAAGCTGAAGTGTTTGTTTGTTTGAACGCGCTAATCTCAGAAACTACTGGTCCGATTTGAAAAAATATTTCGGTGTTAGATAGCCCATTTATCGAGAAAAGCTATAGGCTATATATGTATATCATCAGTCATCACGCTAAGACCACAGCTAAGACCAAGAGGAGCGGAGCACTGCGGGTTAAACCACAGGGCACAGCTAGTAAAGAATACAACGGACACCTCAGGAGGTACAGACTCCACACAATATACCTATACTTATTTACTGTTTAATAAATATACAATGAAAAAAATAATTAAGTCCATTTAAGTAAGTCGGTTAATAATCTCGTGTGTAATACCTGAATATCTACACTTTATTATACGTACATCAAAAATGACCTTTATCATTCAACTCATTTATGTACTTAATTTACATGGAATTAAGAACGTTACACGAATCTACAATTAAGCATACAAGTATTATTATAACTATAATAATATGTATCTACAATTCAATCACGTGCTAAAAAGTATAAAACCCCTATTTCAAGCTCCTAATTTATGTACATAAACCAACATAGAGTTTTAATAGTAGGTACCTAACAATATTTTTAAACACAACGTTTTGATATAATGTGAATTCACATTCGGAAATAAGTATACAAATACAAACATATCAATAACTTTTTTACAATGTTTATAATGTATTTTAAACAATTACATATTCTAAATAAACTGAATATTTATATCACTCATGACGAGATAAAAAAACATAATATTTAATTCATTTCAAAATTAGATAATAATAACAGAAGGTAACCTTTTTTTTGCTCGAAGGACAATATAATTTGGTTTCATTCGTGTTTTGTTGTCGTTTTTATATACTTTCAGTTCAACGACTTTAATTGCATTGAAATTAAAATATTATGACGTTATATCGGCTCAAATAATAATTATAATCTCTACTTTTAAAATAAAAACTAATATAATTTTTTTTGTAACATAATTCAATTTTTTTGTTACATAATTTAAATTGCAGCCATATGAAATATGTAATATGATTTTATTTCAAATTATCTTTTTATCTATTACCATTTTTCCGCCCACGGCTTCGCCCGCTTTCTCTAAAACTTAATAAATTATACCTAACCTTCCTCTTGAATCGCTCTATCTTTTAATCAAAACCGCATCAAAATCCGTTGCGTAGTTTTAAAGATTTAAGCATACATCCCTATGTCTAGTATATCCCTATATATAGGGACCTTTTTTGAATCTATCCATTTTCTTAACGATGTGGATTGTATTTGTACTTGTACAGTGTACACGTGTATTCGTATATATATTGGTGACCCAGTGAATGAAACTGGTTGAATCTGGATAAGCATAACTGGATGCCTGAAGGATTGCATGACAATTGTGAATTGTCTATTACTAATGATTGCAAAAGGTCAAGGGTGCGATCTTTTTCAAATAGCGGTTAGTGAGATATGTGCGAATTTTTGTGTGTAATAATGATGAGTAGGTACTTACCTTTATTATAAAAAATCCAATATGTATTCTATAATAGTTTTTCAAGCGTGTAAACATAGTGTACTAATCAAAGTTTCGGTTCCTTGCAAATTGCAATAGGCAATATTAAATCAAAAAGTTAATTAATGTATAATTTACAACTTAGCGAAAATCAACACGAAAAAATTAATAAGTAACTACTTAAACCATCTTAAAAATAAAAATATGTAATAAGTACGATATAAAAAATAAATGAATTGAATAATAAACAAGCTACATTTAAACAATATATAGTTCTCTATGATTAATGATCGTGCTATATTATTTCAACGAGCTTATTAGAATATTCTAGCAAAAAATAGTAAGTATATAAAAATAATAAGTTTAAAAGCCATTCTGAAGCTATTATGATAGACCTATTTTTCTGAGAAACGAGTTAAAAAAAATGAATAGCAACTAATACAAATTATAATCATTCTGTACCTACGCCGAATTCAAAACTGTTCCGCACCAAAATCGATTGTTTATCGATCGCTGTAACTTGAACAAGAAAAAAACAATAATTTGTTACTTAGATAGGGTAGTATAAAGCGTATGTAGTAGGTATAAAGTAGGCCTTTTTTATCATTTGCAAATTGTAATTTAATCGTTATACACAAACTTTAGGTTCATCTTTGACAAGTGTAGAGTCTGGTAGAGTCCAATATCTAATATCAGCTGTGGCATTCTACTGTGGACTATAAAAAATAAAAGATGGAGAACATCGTTAAATTATCAAGTTTTTTCTTATATCAATTGTAATTATACAATAATTATTGTTTTGCCAATCATTGAAATGACTTCTTTATCCTCCGAATAATTATTAATCTTCAAAGACCTTATTTGTAATCATTTGAACGATTCAATGATCACACTCATATCTTATTACTGCAATGAATGATTTTAAATTGCACCTTTGATAATATACGATTATACGAATATT
The DNA here is from genome assembly GCA_907164685.1 of Colias eurytheme. NCBI lineage: Eukaryota > Metazoa > Arthropoda > Insecta > Lepidoptera > Pieridae > Colias > Colias eurytheme. The sequence continues at coordinate 2,899 of CAJQZN010040250.1, forward strand.
ACAATAAGGGAAGGACTTGTAAAGAAGAGCCTACTAAAATTTATCACAATGAACTATTAGAACCAATTTAACTTACATAGATGTATTGATTATACATAATTCGATGTGACCTTGCGCATTCAAAATTAATATTGAACCGCAAATATTGCGCCAAAGCATTTTGGCGAAGTAGTTTAAATTAGTTCCTCTTTTACTATAATATTATAGCCTTGACATTTAGGCATTTCATGTTTAAAGACATATTAAAGTTATAGATTACAGACTCACAGGTTTTAAAATGATATTCATCCACAAATTAAGTGATTTGACATATGATGTGGCCAATTGTAGACATTCAATCATTTCATGAAATGCGACCATTTCGTGAAATGATCAATCATTACATGAAATGAGCAAATCTATGATATGGCCACGACATGTACATATGGAAAATCTGCTTTTAAGGTATAATAATTTATAAACGGATGTTTTTGTTCTGTGAAATTATTATAGATACGCCTATTAGAAGTATTTTTATTTATTACGCAATTAAAATCAATTAACTACATAATAGAGACAATTTACATAGGTACTACTATGTATTGTCTTTTTATAATAGCTCTTATCACGCTTTATATGCAAAAAACAATGTAAACATTCTAAAGATACTTAATAAAAAAATGCGCGGAACGCTGCAATTAATCAAATGAAAGAGTTACTGCTAACTACGTTATTATATAAATTGTTTAAATTACCTTCTGCTCACCAATAATTATTGATCACATAATTAAACTGTCTCGTAGTTGAGGCCCTGTATCTATTTTATAGTGATTACCTAATCATATACAGCCTACAGGGTGTCCCGCTGTGATATTAATTAAAAGTGATAGTAAAGTAGTTAGTGTGATAGTAATTACCTAAAAAATTGTGAAAAATTCAATGTGGGAGACGCTTCAATGCGAATTAAAAAAATTACATGGCTCTACTCTGTTTTTTCCTGCAAATATAAATAAATACATTAAGTATTAAATTATTTATAATTCTGTAACATTATTTTTAAAATCACAACATAATATTTGTAAAAAATAAATGAAACTAATTCTCATGTCACAACAAAAAACTTACGTAGTTGGTCGCGCGGCATACGTACGAATTTTACTTAGCTCCTGTTGCACAACCTCGCGCACCCGACTCTCCGCGCTGCACTGAGTGCATGGGACAATTATTCAACTTAGAGTACACGAAGGATGAAATAACTAGAGCATTTAGATTTTTAGAAATTTGCAATTTTGTATTTCTGGATTACACAATATGTAGACCAGGCGACTACTGTAAGGTTATTGAAGTTACGCATTTACGATCATGTCACACTGAATTGTGGTTTTGAAATGTAATATAAGTATACAGTATATTGTTACTATAATTTTATTCAAAACAAGTGATATCAACTTTAAGCAGGCGTCGTAAGCGGTGTTACATCTTCTTCTTATATATAAAATTCTCGTGTCACAATGTTAGTCTGCATACTCCTCCGAAACGGGTGAACCGATTCTCATGAAATTTTCTGTGCATATCGGGTAAGTCTGAGAATCGGCCAACATCTATTTTTCATATGTACCACGGGCGAAGCCGGGGCGGACCGCTAGTATATATATACATTATACAGTATAGGTTCTCCTTCATAAAATAGATTAATAATAGATTAAAGTCTAAAGATTGATCATGTCTTGGTCTAGAATAAAAGCATACTGCCTTGATCTAGATGCAACATTGTAGCAAGTAACTACTTAGCTATCATTAAAATATTTTTTTTTCAAATAAACCCTTCTAATAGACCGGTTCATTGGCCATTGCCCATAAGGTTAATAGTACCTACTGCAGCAGGCTGCAACTATATATGTATTTGACTTTTATTGATAGTTACCTAACCATTTTTATTTTAAAGGTGTAAAGCTCCTTACTTACAGAAATCTCATAAAAAAACACATAAAGCACAAAAGCGATTTAGTCTTGTACAGGTGTAGACCTACACAATTTTTTTTTCGTTATGTAAACAGACCGCAAATAAAAGCTTTACGATTTTAAGCCCAACGACATTTTTCAATTAATATTACTTTTACTTATACAAGAAGAATGTATAGGTTATCTGTTACTATAATTTGCATTGATCTTTTCTTAAATTTGACAAAATTAAACGTGGCCCTGATATATTAACTGACACCATTTAATTTAAAACAACTTATATAAGTACAACTTGACTAAAGATTAAAGTTTATGTTGAATAATATTAATTAATTAACTATGCTCCGAGTCTTTTCTCTTGTAACAGGTTTATTTTATACAAATTAAAATTTAAAATATTTTTCAAAATTAAAATGTTAAAGCCCGTCTTCTCTGGGTTCAATGTATCTATAGTTATTCGCAAATATTAAGATTACTAAAACCAAGAAAGAAAAATTCCTTTGTATATAATTATTAATTACTATTTCCAATGAAGGATAGGTACAATCAATTAAAATAAAATATACTTGATAAAAAATAATAACTAACATTATTTCTTACAGAGTTTCTACCGCTCTTACAATATTTCCAAAAAACCTATGGAGAAGCTGTCCGAGTCCATTTATTTAACCAGCCTTATGTCGTCTTGTATCATCCGAAATATATTGAGGTAAGTATGTATACAGTTATTTATTATTATGACAATATCTCCTAATACACGATCCTCGCCTCCCATAAGAAGGCCAGCTTGTAGTATCCTTACGTAGTGGTCTTTATACACAGAGATAGCTGTTGTTATCATACTTTTAATTAGGTACATATTATATTCATTAAAAAGTTGTAAGGAATTGATGAAGTTGCAACGCATGTGTTGATGTGTAATGTGTAATTTACACTGTAAACATCAATGAGATAGCGCGCGATATGACAACGCATTATAATATGTGTTATAATTATTACGTTCAAACATGTTAATTAATAATGACTGTATTATTTGTCAAGAAATTAAGATAAAGGTTCATAATTCAAATGCATTAATTACATTTCGTCTTTATTATTATTTTTTGATTTAAAAAATTGGTTGTCTGTAAAGTCGGTTTACTGACGATAGTTGAACGTGACAACGTCCGATTGTGCTTCTTTGTCACTCGTTCCGCGCTCTCGCTTGCACTTCAAGCCTTACATGGAACGCCTCAGAGCGAGGTAACGCCGCATGAGTCATGTTTTTTCATGCGTGCAGCCGGCGCTATCGAATTATAAGACGTTGTCACGTCAAAAATAAAGCTTTTTTTTCATGTTATGGCAAGATATAACTATTTGAGTAATAAAGCTTCTTAATTATTTTATACAATTCGTATGTTAAGAAATAATTATACAGATAAACAAACTCATTTACTAATTATTAAATAAACATTTTTTCAGCCCTTAATATCACATTCCGAATTGATAACAAAAGGCAAATCGTATAATTATTTACACGACTGGCTTGGCTTTGGACTTCTGACCTCAACAGGTATGAAGCGTTTGGACTTCCAAAGTCACAAAATTTTCACATGAAGCATTGAGATATACGTAGTTATATTAGCTCAATGACATGAAGTTGCTTTTTAAATACTGTTGGAAAAAAGGACTTATAATTATGTATTATATATAAATTAATATTTAATACTTAATTAAAAAAATACGTGTGGCACTCGGGGACTGCTGCGGTAAAGCTATTGCATGCTTTGCCTTCAAGCCACACCTCCGTGCCCGACGGAGTGGGGAGCGTGAGGTTTTTTCGTTACGGAATTTCTGGATTCGGTCCCCGCGCTCAAGGCCCGCGATAGAAGCTATGCAATAGCTTAATAAAATTGATAAATAACGTGAAAAACATTATTACGTACATTTATATTTTCAGTTCTAACTTCTAACCTACTTGTGTAATATAGTCCATTTGAATGAAATCAATGTACCTATTTTAAAACAAAAATATTATTTCTTTCAGGCAACAGATGGCGGACGCATCGAAAATTTTTGACGCCCGCTTTCCATTTTAACATTTTGCAAAACTTTTTGCCAGTTTTTTTGAAAAACGAGAAAGTACTCATAAATAAATTGAAATCTACATATTGTAATGAAAAACCGTTCGATCTATTTCCTATCATTGCACTGAATGCACTAGATAATGTTACGGGTAAGGATTTTTTTTTGTATTACAAACTTCATTCGTAGGTACTTTATTAAACCCTAGGCTTCGACTCTAGTCTAGATATAATTTTAAAGTTATATCGTATCATTATGCAAATATATTCCTTATCTATAAAGACGTAAATATTTTTTTACAATTTGCTTTATTTTAATATATTTGCTTAAATGTATTCCTATAGACGCTATGCATATTTTATTATGTATTATGTATCAACTATTAATATTACCTACTCCCTATGTTAATACGACGTTAGACTATTTTTTACTATTTATCTAATACCATTTAATATGTTCACCAGAGTCTGTTATGGGCGTATCAATAAATGCACAAGATAATAGCAATTCCAAATATGTAAAGTCCATTGAAACGTAAGTTGCTGCAATTTAAAATAGTAATTATTTAAATTGTTTCTTATTTCTTAAGTTTCTTGTAATTTTTCTTTCAGTTTGGCTCAAATAATAGCATTAAGAATGCGAAATCCGTTCATGGGTGAAGATGCACTTTTTAAAATAACAAGTTATAACAGAACACAACAACAAGCTTTGGGTGTATTACATGGATATACTAAGAAAATTATTGAATTAAGAAAAAAGGAGTTGCAAGATGCTAATATTCACACGCTTGAAGAAAACGCTGAGTTTGGTAATTATTACGAGTTTTTATCTTACCTATATTAATTGTATATATCTAGATGATAATATCAAATGTTCTACATATGTTTTTAAACGTCTTGTTAAAATCTATATCTATGAACTATGACTACGCATAAATCTAAACTTATTAAAATTTTCAAGGTGAATAGGTTTATTTATTTTTTCGTGAACGCACGAACTAAATCCAGTTTGAATTTAAAAAAAAAGTATTTTATTGTTGGATAGCCCATTTACATACTAAAGCATTTGAAGAAAACATAAATTAAAAATTTTTGAAATTACGTGGGAAAAATTGCTACTTATGATGTTTACATGAACGAATTCATAGTTATTTTGACTGAATTAAATGCACACAGCACATGCAAACTGGATTACATAATATTATAATATTATAATCTATTTAAAAATAACTGACCTTGCACTTTGTGTTAACATTTAATTAATATATTTCCTATAAAAACTGTATATCTTCCAGGTATCAAAAACAAACACGCCTTCTTGGATTTATTACTTTTGTCAGAAATTGATGGAATGAAAATTAATGATGAACAAGTGCGTGAAGAAGTTGATACTTTTATGTTTGAGGTAATTTTTAAATAATTATATCACAATAACATTATAAACTTAATAGGTACTGTATATTTTATTAAGAGCTAGATTTATTTGGTCATTACTTTCTTTCTACTAAACAAAGACACTCTTTTAAAAGACATAAATTGATATTACGAGCTCTACAGTCTGAGCTCTACTTTCTGTTAACTCTACAGTAACTCTACGGTCTGTTTTTTATGATGTTGCAATTATCATCGATATTATTTACTAGATTTCCGCCCACGGCTTCGCCTGCGTTTTCAAAGGAAAACCCGCATAGTTCCCGTTCCCGTGGGATTTCCGCGATAAAACCTATCCTATGTGTTAATCCAAGTTACCCTCTATATGTGTGCTAAATTTCATTGTAATCGGTTCAGTAGTTTTTACGTGAAAGAGTAACAAACATCCATACATCCATACATCCATACATCCATACAAACTTTCGCCTTTATAATAGTATTAAGATTAAGATATGCAGCATTTAATTTCTTTTTTCTATATTTGGTCTTCTATTCACAACAAAATATCATATTAAAATTAAACGTTCCTTTACCCTTTCTATTATGTGAGGTAAACAGTTACATCAAAATTAACATAATAACAATGACTTACTCGAACAAAAAATTTAAGGGCCATGACACAACAACGTCAGGAATATGCTTCTCATTATTTTGCGTATCAAAACACATGGATGTACAAGAAAAGATTTTTGAAGAACAAAAACGGATTCTAGGCGATGACTTGAGTAAGGATCCTACTTACAGGTAAACTTTTACGTTACAATTTATATTTGTTTTATTAATATACAATTTGTTTTTCAAGTGAAACTTCTAGGCGCGTTGAGAGTAAAATTTCAAGGTCACGTCATGGAGTTAGGCCTGTGGTAAGGCGTCGATTTTGGTTTCTTTGAATCTTGCCAAAGAAGTTTCACTTCTGACACGTGTGCTCGGCTCACACGTTCTTTTTTTGTCTCCGTCACTTAAACAGTATCGATTTATATTTCTTTCATTTGCAGTGATTTGAAACAAATGAAATATTTGGAGTTAGTAATAAAAGAATCTTTAAGAATATTTCCTTCTGTACCTCTTATAGAGAGGCTTATTACAAAGGACTCGGGTAAGTCGTTAAAAGATAAACATCGTTCTTACGTGTCTTTATTTTCCTTGTAGTTAGTTGGATATTACGTAGAATTATTACATTTTTCTTAAGTTAACCCAAAGTTTTTTATCGGCTTAACTAAGTCTTTATTTTAGTTATTATAATAAAATTTAGCAATTTTTATAATTATATACACACCAACACCACGTTAAAAGTGGTAATACCTAGATACCTACTCGTATTATCTAAACAAAAATCAATTCAGAATTAGCCGGGTTGCGGATCAAAAAGAACACATCAGTCATCGTTGATATAATCCATATGCAAAGAAGTCCAGCTTTGTATGAAAATCCACTGGAGTTTCGGCCAGAGAGGTTCGCTGAGGCTGCTGCCATGTCTGGGAAGAATGCCTTCTCATGGCTCGCGTTTAGTGCCGGCCCTAGAAACTGTATTGGTAAGAATTTGTTTAACTACGTGTTAAGTAGCTGGAAAATGTTTTTCTGCCCCGAAAACCTTATAACTTAGGAGCATAGAAAATAGATTATACGACCTTTTTTCTGACCTACCAAAAATAAAATCGATCAATCTTTTTGAAATGTAACAAATACGAACAATACTTCATTATTTGCCACCAAGTTTGCCACCACAGTTTGCCACATTGCTCTGTGGCATCTCTGTGGTCATAAAACATGATATCCATGATCCCTGACAAAAATTGGGATATTATTTATAGTTGTAAGGTGGTAGTTATTTAAATACGATTCTGATTACGTGTTGTAACTTAAGAAGGGAGAAGATGGGTAGGAGCAGATAGGTACGGTACTACATATTATTACCTATGGTGGAAGTTATTTCCGCGATAACATGTAATGCTAACGGTTATTTTATTTACCTCTTTATATTAAAGTTAAATCTAGTATAATCTACTTATAGTTACATTAATATTTATTTTACAGGTCAAAAATTCGCCATGATGGAATTGAAAATAACCTTGGCGGGAATCATAAAAAATTTCAAAGTGTTACCAGTAGACATGGAGCCGCAATTATGCTCCGATCTCATTTTGAGATCAGAAAACGGCGTACAAATTAAATTAAGACCAAGAATATAAAAAAGTTTATTTTATTTCATGAGATTAATCTCTAACATGTCGATTATTATAATGAAACTTGCGTTATATTTTAAGACATAATTATTATGTCTGTCGATTTTGTCATAGTGTTAGCATTAAATTAGGTAATAAAAAAATGTAAAACCTACATTATTTTATTTTTATATTATACTAGCCGCGCCGCGCGGTTTTTCCCGCGTGGCTCCCCTCCTGTTGGTTTTAGCGTGTAATAGCCTATAATAACCTATAGCCCTCCTCGATAAATGGGCTATCTAACACCGAAATAATTTTTCAAATCGGACCAGTAGTTCCTGAGATTCAGCGCGTTCAAACAAACTCTTCAGCTTTATAATATTGGTACATATATATTTCTTCTGTGTGTGTTCACTTAACTCCTCCTTAACGGCCGGATCGATTTTTATCTATTTTTTATGTGTCGTCAGGTGGATTCGAGCATGGTTCTTATAAATTACAATGGTTAATTAATTTACAATTCGAACGCGAGCGAATGCTACTATTTAATGAAAGGAAATAAAGTTTTATTTCTTTCACCACTCTGCTGCACTAAACTAGGGAAGCGCGTACCATCTAGCCGTATTCAGAAAGAAAGCTGGTTCGTTCTACACAAAGGAAGCAGGTTGAAGCAGACCAAGACAAATTGTATATGGCAGCGCCCAGCGCTGACCAGCGCGTGTTGAAGCTTGTCGGCGCCGTTCAGCGCTTATTGGCGCGTGTTAATATTTTTTGTTACCAGCGCTGACAAGCGCCGGTAAGCGCTTATAAGTTTCCAGCTTTCTTTCTGTAAACGGCCATATTAGATTAGCTTTAAATCAGGTGAGATGGTCAAGCGCTTCCGTATCTACAGTAAAAAAATCTTCTTCTTTTAATTAATGGCTCCACCAAGTGACGAGTACATTTTTAACTTGACACCAACTTGTCACGGGCAAAAGTCTAAGCTCTTTCAAAACAATGCTAGTGTGATGTGCATAAAGGTATAATCACATTCCTAAAGAGCTGCGTGAAATGCCAGGAAATTTGATGCGTAGAAGGTTGAAAATATGGTTGGCGGAAAAATGTTTCTATTCTTTAAATGAATTTTTTAAAGCGTGATATGTATTAATAAAAACCTGTTAATTTTGATGTTATTGGATGTATGTATGTTTATATAATCTGCAATGTAATCGTGAAAAATTTGTATGCCAATTGTTTGGCGAATTGTGTGGACTGTTTTGTTGATTGAATCATGTGACCTTGTATATTACCACAATTCTGACAAATAAATAAATAAATAAAAATAAAAATAAAGAAATATCACTTTAATATAAAAATAAAAAAAAGTCTTCGCTCATTGCCATAATTCTCGGCCATAATTGAAAAAAAGTAGCACATATTGTCAATATTGACAGCTATTGATATCTATGATAGTTAAACGTCAATGTCAAGTTATTGTTAAATCGATAACGCGGTGTTGTGTTGATATGTGAATGTGGAATAAATAAAAACAAAATTGAGGAAATAGAAACTGCATATCCGAAAAAGTTAGTAAAGAGCTTACTGAATAAAGCACTTACAAGTTGTACAAAATGACCTCAGATACTCTAACAGTTGCTCGACGGAAACTAAACGAAACTCTAGGGGATAAATCAACAAAATATTACAATCACATGAAACAATGGTTTCGAATGAAACTTACAAAGGAAGAGTTCGATATGGAGGCTCGTGCTATGTTAACATCAGAACAAATACATTTCCATAATGATTTCTTGCTGGCTCTACTCAATAAAGTCGAGGGTCTAGCTGAAACATCGATAACCATTGCTCAAGAGAAAGCTATCTCACATAATAGGAACAGTAGAAGGCATAAGAGAACGTCGAGGACCTCCGAAAAGTCAAACTTTGAACCAGCTGATTTATTGGAATATCTTCCACCAAATTCCCCTCCCGGCGCGGGTAGCGATGGCGTGAAGTACGCAGCTCAGGTGAGACATTTTCTTCATAAATTTAGATAAGAAATAATATTCAATTTGAAAGGTAGTTTCTTGCTCCCATACTTTAAGCATTGCCTGTAAACATAGGCATATCTTAATTATTGCTATATTTATATTTATTCATTGTATTAAATCATTTTTCCAGGAGATATTCCTACCAGACCACGCTCTAGTAGTGGGACGATTCATGCTTGCAGCCTGGGAACTAGGTCTTGAAGGCGCCGACGACGAAGCTGCAGATCTCATAGTAACAGCAGTACAGAACTTCCTTAAAAACGTCATAAGTGCAGTTGTGTCTCAACGAAAAGGTTACAAGTTGAGAAATAGGCACTTTATGTATGATGTTGGTGGTGATATGCCCAACATGTGGTTGAGGGGTACCAACAAGTTGTATGACCCTCAGCATGAAGGCAGGGTGATTGTGGATGATGGTGTGGATGCATTGGGACCGAGGTGCCCACCTACGATTGATGAAGTTGAACACTCGGCGGCTTTTGAAATTGCTTGCAGGTATGTTTTGAAGTTATGTTTAAATTTTATATTTTTGTAGTATGTTTATTTGTCACAGTTAAGGATTTATATTATTATGAATATAAATTTTTGGTTTTAACCAAATATTTTAACATTTAAACCAAATTTTTGGTTTAGTTTTTATAAAAATATAGTGTAGTTACAAAGTGTAAAAACAAAATGAAAATACACTATATATTTCTACTTCTAAATATAGTTTACGAATTCTATTTTATTTGAAATAGTTACAAATTAGTGATTTTTTTTTCAGTTCAACAGATGCAGAAGCAAATGACGAAAAATTAACAATAGATGAGTTCTACAACACATTATTGGTCCACAAGAATGTAATAGCATGTCATTCTGTGTATGCAGTTAATATGGAACGGTTGGCTATCATGCTTAACCATCCTAGTTATTAGTCATAGGTTTTTGTTGGTTTTCTGTACTAGTAAAATGTGTATGTGGTAGAGCATAGATGATCCTATAATAAAATAAATTGAAAAGTAAGATGTTATTTGGAAAATGTGTACTAAGCTAATGAACATCACTTTCATGTCCAGATACCGTTTATAACTTATAATTTTACCTTTCATTTTTCTGTTTTATAATCTCCAATGAAACAAACTTTTAACAAAAAAAAAATATTGCAGATAAAGTGGATGTATATTTTATTTTTTCCTGTGATTTTATATCTTCTTGTGATTCTTGTATATTTGTATAAACATAACATGAACCAGGTACAATAATTCTAAATATTTCTACTTTTTAGTCAAGCCAAAAATCATTTAGATAAATAATACAAGTCCATAATCTTAATTTATCTTGTCTATATGCTGTAAATATGTTATGTATATGTTATGATGTTTAAAATGGAATTAAGTTTTATCTCAGTGTACATAGTTTGAGTGGTTTTAGAGTCCACAACAATTAGTCTAAGAATACTGTATGAATTATATAAATGTGGTACATGTATGTATATGATTAATTCATTAAGATTTTAAGGAATAAAAATGTTTTTAAATATGTGTATAAGTTCAGTGTTTTATTTTTTGTAATTTGAGGAATGGGATATATGACATAATATAAGGAATTCGATAAATAAATACGCTATTAAAAAAATTTTTATTACGAGTTAAACTTCGATACTTACCAATTAAAAACAATTTCATTTACATATTTAACATTTCATAATTATAATACACTTGAACTTACAATTATAATAATCTTATTTTAGTTAATAGTTGGGGTTTTTAGACGTAGATCGAAACCAAATGTTAAGATTTTTTATCAATATCATTAAGCATGAGTAAAAGAAAGAGAGAAATGAAAAAATAATGTTTATAGGTTCACAAGTAAAGTGAGCATTAACAGAAAACAGACAAGAAATAGTGATACAGAAATAAAATAATATTTTAAAATTGTAACTAAGTACTTAATAAGAACTTTTGAGTCAGGAATAATTATTTGTTTGATAATAGCATTCAACTTTCAAGAAAACATAATATAAACATGTACAAGATCTCAATATCAATAATCTATTATTGTTAACCTGTTAACAAAAGTCAAGAACATAGAATATAGCTATTTTAGCGGTAGGTACTTAAATTATATACATAACACATTAGTCAACTATTGCTTACAATTAACGGTGACATCTACTCTATTATCTAAGCATTTCAAATCAAATATTTACAAAACTAAATCGTAAGACTAGGCGCAATTAAAATAATTCATTTTTTTCAAACTAGGTAGAGAATTATTAGGAACCTACTATGCAATTCAACTATGAATAGGATCACCATATTGCCATATTGTGGTCATAGTTGTAAATGTATACTTATGAATAATATACTAATTTAAACACTATTGTTACAATCGAGTTACAATTTAAATTTGATGTAAGGTTACGCAAAATTAAATAAACGGTTTAATATGCAAGTTGGATTTATAACTTTATAAGTAACCTATGCGCAATATTCCCATTCTTAGTTGAAACGCATTATACTTAAGTGTTGACATAACCCGTAAATAGGTACCTATGACCTTGTACTCGACATTAAAGGAGACGAACCAGGCGTAGACGGAGATTGTACTACAATACCAGGCACAGCTCTGAAAGGTCTTGGAGATGGTGTTTCAGCTCTATGCTCCATCTCCATTGCCTCTGGTTCCTGTTGCGTAACCCCTAGCAACCGCCATTTCTTCCACGCTACGTAACCGAGCAAACCCATTGTAGCTGCTATTATGATACCTCCTATTGTCACCCCCGTGGCTGACGCCGTGGACATTGCGTACATTCCTGATAAAAATAATATTTTACGTTAAAAATAAGAAATAAGCTAAATTTTGATTATATAACCTGAACAGTCCAGAATTATAATCCATACTAATACTAATATTATAAATGCGAAAGTAACTCTGTCTGTCTGTCTGTTACTCAATCACGCCTAAACTACTGAACCAATTTGCATGAAATTTGGTATGGAGATATTTTGATACCCGAGAAAGGACATAGGGTACCTTTTATTGCTAAATATGTACGGGCGAAGCCGGGGCGGACCTCTAGTATAAATACCTAAATACCTCTAGTATAAACGAAATAGATAAGATGCCAGCCCTACTTCTTAATTTCTATGCTAGATTAACCGATCCCATTTTGCAGATAGTGACATACCGTGATCGTGTGGATTAGCAGTTTTGCACACGTGTATCAGATGACTCGCCCATTCCCTAATCGTCTTTTAAATAATAATCCTCCAGTTTATTTTTATTAATGGGCAGACCGTAGAAATACATATTACTAAATGCTATTGCTATCTCCCTTTCGCCAAATAACATAATATTTTAGCAGGTGTTCCTTACCTTCAATATCCACTTTGATGATGTCAGTATGTTCATTACCGTCCTCCATACCAGCACCGCACGTCCACAAGCCAACATCTTCAGCTTTCACTTTACGAATCGTTACACAGCAATCACCTCTATCGAGACTACTATTGGACGGGAAATAGTATTTACCTAAGATTGGACTGGAAACGAAAAAAAAATTATCACATTGCAAAATCTTGGTAAATTAATAAAAAATAATAAAGAGTTAAATAACTTACTTTGCTTCAGTGACCGTTGGATCTATGCTAAAAGATTTACCATTTGGCGGTTCAAATCGGCAATAGCTCAGAGGAATAAAACCACCCGTAGTCGCGCAAGACAATGTTATACTCTTCCCATATTTTGTAGTTATGTTTGGTTTTACCGCTGCTAACTGCTTAACAACTCTTACTTGAATCCTCTTTATGGTTTCCAATCGTTCAGTTTTTCTCCCAATGTGACATTTCCACTCACCACTGTCTGTTTTCTTTGCTTTGATCTCATGAACGCACCTGCCTGCATGAACGCCTAGATCTGTAAATCTGAGTATGAAAGATTGATAGATTATTTACAAACAATACTTACATAATATTTAGCTACAAGTTCAATAATAATAAAAAGTACAATTAGAATAGGAAAAGGAAACGTTTGAAATAACGAGGAGATACGATTATGTAATGCCTTTAATATGTTCATATCTAACTACAAACCATATAACTTTACCGAAAAAAAACGAATATTGCAAGTCACTTTACAAAAATATAGAAGTAGTAAAAAAGAAATATGTACTTACGAAAACCGTGCTCCCCTCGGATTAACAAAACCGCAATAAATCATTGGAAAATCTGATTTGCACTGAATTTTTATTTTCTCATTTTCAAATGCCAATATCGTTTCTTCACCGTCCACATCAAATGTCCTATAAGCTAATAATATTATATAATTAAACGTTGCATATCACCAATTTGTTAAATTAAGAATTATTCAAATAAAATACCATTTATAATCCACAAGTTTTGTAAAAATACGCAAATAAATGCTAATTGTATTTGCTTCATCTTGGACTGTCTCGTATCAGGCAGTAATTAATACTATCAATAATTAGTTTAACTACCCTCGGGCTCATGCGATAATACTTCTGCATTACAAGTGTCAACGGGTCATTTCTTAACAATTATGATAACGTCGGAACTATTAAACTATTTACTAAGTAGATACTTATTGGGCTAGTTACTTAATATTTAATTAAACTTGTACATAAATGTGACCACTTGTTTGCACCGTAAAAGATGTGTAAAGGAACTGGAGTTGTTACCGTTAACATTTTAAAGAAAATTGATTTTTTACAGTTGTGAAAAGACAAAAGCGCTGACAACATAAGTAACTGCTATACATTAAATAAACGGTAACCCGAGGTTTAAAATTCCTTTGTTATTTTCTGTTTTTAGGTGTAGGTTAAGTAGGTGTAGTTGTATTTTATTAAAACGAGATCTATCCTTAGTATTTTATTCAGACAGGTCTTCGATTTAGGAGAACTAAATAAGTGAGCGAAGTGAGCTCTTATTTTGTTTATTAGTTCTGTTGTAAAGATACATTTTTACGATTTGCGATTTTATAATTGTCATGCTTGTAATAAGGTTGAGCTTAAAACTGTTTTAAAAAATATTTCTTTGCGTTTGATAAAAAAGCACTTAGCATTAGTATATTATCACGCAGATAGAATTAAGCTTTTATTTTTAAATTATTTAGTTTATATTATTGATCGAATTACAAAAAATTCTTTTGCACATATTTTACATATTTGAATTGAATTGCCTATAAGCCACTGGATTCTGGTAACTTGCGAGTTCTAGGTGTAGTTTCATATAATTTTTTGGCTCGATCGTATAATGTCTGATTTTTAAACCTAGTTCGTATCATTTGTACTGTCTTCACTACATATTTTTGAGCGTATGGCTATAAAAAAAATTAACGTTGATAAGAAAACTATTGTTTTTTAAGTTTCGTATCATCTCGAGAGACAATGTTACTCACGAGAAGTGTGACGCTGTTCAAAGTTTCATCTAAAAATAACGAAATTCAAACATTTTCAATATGAATTTATCCTTAATGTTTATAAAATAATAAATAAAACGCATAACAACTATTCACATACACTTTATTAGACATTCGCACGATCGGACACACAACTATGGTACAAATAATTTTCATTTCCGTCTATTTCTGTTAGGTTTGCCTCGACTACTCCTGTCTTGTTTATCTGATGTTAATTCTTGTTGTAGTTTTTTCAACATCTGCGGTGTTATAAGGCCCTGGAAATAAAAAACGATGGCCTAAAAACTAGTAAGAAATAAAAGGTATTAAAAATTCTGTTAACATATACCTAATAATATTATGTTTATTAGATTTCAAAGGTACAAAAATCGTCGCCTTACTCCATGACGTGACGGTATTGCAATGACGCGAGCTAGTAATTTTACTCGCAAAGCGCAAAGAAGTTTACATTCAAAATACTTTGAAGTTTGAGGAAAGTGATCACTTTTTGTGGATCTTCCATATTATGTCAAATAACTAATTGAATGAGACAGGGTGTGTGCTCTTTGCACTACTGGCTAATTGAATTGATATCCTGCCTCATAATTAAAATTACAAATAATTTGGAAAATCCAAAAGTGCACGCCTCTAATATTTATTAATTATTATTTTTGTTTATTTAATAACAATTAAACCACATCGAATCAGACCCTGAAAAATGAAAGGGTTCTAATCCTGAGCATACTCAAGCGTAAGAGAAAAAAAAGACTCGATTAGTAAAGTATTTCGGTCGCTATCGTGTTAACAAGAAAAAGGATCCGCACATACAGACACACGGACGTCCAAGACAGAACTTTTTTAAACTGTTTTTTAACTAGTTTAAATAACAAAAATGACATCAAAAATATCATGAACGTTAAAAATAGTGTTTTTTCTTAATATGTGTGTGTATGTATTATCTTACAAGTGCAATGTATGATACATAAAGACATTTTAAGTTTGAAAAATCAGATGTTTTGCGCGAAGTGACAGTAGTACCCACCTCAACGCTTCGCTTATGAGGCGTGCAATATAGGCTTAAGATATCGTCATTTCATTACATATATGTGTATAACAGACAACAGTATTTATTACGATACAAGTATTGACCTATTTTGAACTGGATAAAAGATAACATACATTGCACCATGACCTTTAACCTTTGTTTGAAGGAAACAGACAGTTTGGCACGAAATTAATCCTACAGACGAAGAAAGTAAGAAAAACTTATTTATATTGTACATCTTTCACATAACATTCAAATAATAAAAAAGAATAATGGTATTAAAAAAAATCCTCTTTTCCCGCTTTTACTTATCGATGATCATTTTAGCCAAGAAACTTTTTCCTTCATTCCACAAAACAAACGGATGTAGTACGAAAAAACAATTATTCAGTTTATTGATTACTGTCAAGTAATCAATAAACATCATAATTCAATGAAATTTTCGATGAATTAAAAAATATGAATGTAAATATACTCGTAAAACACATATTAAGTATAGACAAATAATTCTCACCCTAGCTACAAGCATTTCTGACAGTTTTCCCTTCGATTCATCACCTCTCGAGTGTCCGTGAGACATTTTCTTTTTGCCTCTACCGACTTCCTCCAACTCTGAACCGTCTTTGAGCGCTTGATCCGAGTTTCGTAGTAACCTGTTGAAAAAATAACTATCAATAAATATTTACTTTTATAGCATTCAAATGCTTTCTAAATTCATTTTAAAGATTATAAAAAATTTGATCACGAGGAAGGATTCTAACCCGCGGCTTTTTGCATACTAATCGATTCTTTTCTATTTTTTAAAAATGTATCAAATAATTAGTATCTGATATCTACAGTTGGATATTCACTGAATTTAATCTGAAACATAAACTTAATAAATATACGCCATTAAATTTATCGAAAAAACAATAGAATATTTAAATCGTATTTTCAATCGAATATTTTAATTTTTAATCATAGATAATCATCACCAAGTTCTGCCATACAAAAATTTATTGCAATGCACAAATCTGAGTATCATATAAAGTTCTTACCTGGTAATTTGGAAGATCCCTTGCTGTATGATGGCATCTAGTTCCGTCTCCATTTCGCGAACGAGCTTCACGTCCGGGAACATGTCCGGGAATCTATAGCTGTTTATGTGCAGAGAATATTGCGTTTAACATTACGTTGCGAAATTATTATGTTTTTAAATTTAAAACAGTAAAAACACTAGGATATCTAAATCTTTGTTAATTGGACAATATAAAAAAACACGTGATTATTATTTACTGACTAAGCTGAAAGGTAGGTCCCATTTTTTGACTGATTATTAATTATTTATACCCTTCTCTGTGTCTGTCTGTACGGACATAAATACATCTAAAATCATCTTAAAAGAAAAAATCTAATTTTACACATCAATCATATCAGATGATTCACGTTTATTTTTAATGCATTTTATAATGTATAGCAAAACGATAGATTCCAATGTCAATTAACCAGCAATTATTCTATTTGATCTCTTTTAAGATTTAACATCCTTACCTAAGCCACAAATACAACTCGAGAACATCAAAAACAGCTTCCAGATGCACTAGATCCATGATCGTCTTTGGCGCTGGTAGCGGCCAGTCCACTACGTTGCTCAACCAGTTCTTGGTTAACGGCTCGTTGCGACTGTATTGCCGCACCATCTGACAAATTATTTTATTATAAAAATTCACGACACTTAAGAAAAGAGCGTGTGTGTCGAGCACACGTGTTTGAAGTGAAACTTATGTGGCAAAGATACCAAAATCATCGCCTTAGTCCATGACGTGACGGTATTGATAAGACGCGACCATAAAATTTTACTCTCAACGTGCCTTAAAAAGTTTCACTTCAAAAACCTTTACTTTAGAAAGTAGCACATTAAAAACTTCCTTATTTCTGTTTTTTTTTTATGTAAATAAAAAAAAGACTAATTATGGTGTTTTTCCACCAATAATGTGGGAGAATGTGTAGCGAGGAAAGTGTTTGTAAATAACCAATAGTGTCGCTTCAAACGCTTAACGTTTCACACTTTAAACTAAATAAAGAGAAAAAAAAATTGGTTGTTTGTAAAGTAGGTTCACGATCGAGATGTTTACGTGATAACATAATGCAGTGGCAGCGCTCTAGATGAGACGGGAGATCGTTCCGTCTCTCTCTCGTTATACCTGCGATCGCGCTCGTGAGGTTTTGGTGTGACACAAGTTTCTGAACATGTCACCCAACTAAAACAATTTTAAAGACGTTATCGCGTCAAAAACGTCAGAAAAATGTTTTACCTTAAGGAAAGTAGCGCACACAAAGGGCAGTTTGTTATTGATCGGCGCGCAACAGAACACGTACCGCGCACGCAACGGTAGCGGCACGTGCTGTATCATCTCCGCTAGGAACTTGAACGCTTCCGTGTTGCACATGAAGTATAGCGAGTCGTCCACCGTGCATAGGTGTACGAATATGTCCTGGGAACGAGCAAAATTATGGAATAAAAAAGACGGGTTGCACTCCGGGAGTGCCGGCAGAAGTGAAAACTTGATTATTAACGTTGAGCATGTTTGATATCTTGGAATGGTATCCGTCTTACGCTTTTTCGATCAGGTCACGTGTCCTGACGCGAGTTTAAGATTTTATACCCAGTACAGAAAAAGTGCTCAACGCCGCTAAAGAAGTTTTCACTTCAAAAAAGTATAATAAAAGAAGAAAAAAGGGCCTCTGCTGAGCACACGTGTCAGAAGTGAAACTTCTTTGGCAAGATTCAAAGTTACCAAAATTGTCGCCTTACTCGAATGACATGACAGTTTTGACATTTTACTCACAACGCGACTAAAAAGTTTCACTTAAAAAAAACAAACAATATGGACGTCACCAAAACATTTTTTTAAGGGCTTGGTCTAGTAGTGCAAACAAATGCATCCTGTCATCCTATATGTAAATAATACAAATGTACTAAGGGAAAGTTGCTCCACTTAATTTTTAAAAATTAAATCATTCGTATGCATAATTTAATATTCGTAATAAGTACCAAAAATGACAATTTGAAACAATTTTCGTGAAAATTACACCGGGTGATTTTTTTTATCAGTACACAAAATTTGCGAATACTTTCTATTGATATCTTCAACTTCATGTTTATATAACTGATCAACTTTTACAAAGAAATTTGAAAGAAATATAAAAAAAAATAAGCTTTCCATACAAAATGCAGAACTCTATACATTTTTTTCGACCTAAGTTTCTTAGTGAAAGTTGTTCAGTTTAACTAATAAAACGGATAAACAAATTTTGTATATAATAAAAAAAATGTAATGTTTGTGTTAAATGAAAACAAAAAATATTTATTTCTGACTAGCTTCCGCCCGCGACTCCGTCCGCGCGGATGTCAGTCTTCGCGTCTTCTACAGATTTATTATATTATGTGTAATATATAGATTTATATTGATAAACCTAATAAATCTTTTGCTAGCATTCTGATGCTTTATCGGTTGCACTGGATTTATCTCTTTTTTTTCAATCGCTTGAATGATATAGGATGGGTCCTTGATGGGCATCGAATGCTGAAGTCTCGAATCAATCAATTCTGACAGTAGGCAATTTATGTAAAATCTTGATAATGGTCCATCATTTTATTTTGCCTAAACGTTACATAATTTTTTATATATTCTATTTTTAACGAATGATTCACTCCAGTCCAAACAGCAAATAAGCAGACAACTAAACGTTGCAGAAGCAGAAGTCTGCTTATTTGTATTTCAAAAGTGTTATTTTTTGCATTGTATTTCAAATATTAATTTTTTTTAACCGCATCTTCCGCATTCATGTCTTTTGCCGGAATTAGACATTTAACTTCTACTAGTCCCATTTTCCCTTTTTGATATGGGAGTGTATAAAGTAAATTTTTTAGATATTTCTCGTTATACTTTAAAAAAGTTATTATTGTCATTTTGCTCATTAGGTAAAGTAATTTCGATATCAGTTTTAAGTTTTTTGATACCTGCAATAATAACGTCATAATCGACTGCACATACTTATCGATTACACCCTGTATACAATCCACCATCCACATTCATAATGTTTTCCTGTCCTCCTCTCCTTTACGCTGTTCACCGATACATTTTAAATGAGTAAATCTGCTACCACTGAAGGATGTTTCATTGTGATCAGCAAATTTTCACCACTGTTGTCAATTATTTGTTTTTCATTTTTAATCAGCAATTGGGAATCATCAGTTTTGTTTTTTGCAGATTGGTGATGTACCCTTACAATATGTCGAAAAGGGAAAGCATCAACGAATTATCGTTTTCGTCCTCTTTTTTTATTCTTCGCGTCTCTGTTACTTCTGTTTGTTTAGTTCTCAACACCCACTGAATTTTCTATGTTATTGTGATCTTCCATTACATCTGAGTTTTGATGATGTGATGATAATCCATTCGTTTTAATATTGGTACTTAGAGTTGGTAGACTAAACTAGAAATGGCGGACTAAATTTGTCAGCGCGTCTGTAAGATCAGAATATAAAACCAACATCCTGCATTTATGTTACAAAATTAATAATCAAACAACATGCCGCTACGTTGAAAATGACTAGAAGAAAAAATTAAAACACCTCGGATCAATTTTGGAGTAAACAAATCATTTTCCCCGTATGGGGATTTCCCCGGATGAACTTGGGAAGTTCAAGTTCTCAATACAAGTTTATATTATATTTCGTATTTCTCAAATGAAAAATAAACATTTTTGGAACTTCAAAAAAATTATATTATAAGAAAATTTATGAGCTTACTTTAGTTTTAAAGAAATATACATCCCTTTACTGACACCCCGTAAAATAAAGAAATTGTTGCCAATCACCTTTGCAATCTATTTGGTTTCATTAACTTTATGTTCGAAGATAATTTTTTTTCTAGTAGTTACACGCGTATTTTTTTCGTTTATTTTCCATATCGAAATCAAATGTTTAAAAATACGAATATTTGCACAAAACTAAGATAAAAATAATCAATTAACAAAATTATTAAATTTAATGAAGTAGAGCAACTTTCACTTCGGTATGAAGGAAAATCGAGCGTAGAGCACACGTCAGAACGCTCCGGCCCAAGGAGCGCGACTAAAGAAATTCGCTAGGATTTTTCCTAATTATTTTAAATATTTTTTTAATATTTAAAGAATTATCAAAATTAAAAAAAAAAATTTTTAAAGGATTAATACTCATTGGTCTTCAACCAAATCGAATAAATTAATGGAAAAAATAACTTTTAGCAGTATTTATCAATAGATTTTGTAAGGCAAAAAATGGGAAATTTCATGAATTTATAACGTTCTTATTAAGAAAATCATAAGTTTTTCGGCAATTGTATTCAGCAGTTTTTAATAACGACTATATAAGGATAATAATGCGCTGATCAGATTGTGTAAATTGTAATCGGTTGCAACGTAGTGAGTGCACAAACTTAGCTCGAAATGATTTTGGGGGAAAGAGACTTATCTTGAAGGCCTGATTAAGGTAACATAAAGTAACTTTATAAATGTGAAAAAATTCACGCGCATTGCGTATATAACACTAATTGATAAACAAGAAAAAAAAATTCAGTTTATCATTTCATTAGCCGGGAAAAAATTGTCAAATAACTTGTTGAAAACGCAATTTTGCTAGACTGCAGCCTTAAACAATCACAATAATAATTATCTTTAGGCAGTGTCAAGTGTTTCTAATGAGCGTATACAAACCCTGAACAGTATTGCCACAAAATAAGTTATTTCTTTTACTTTAAATAATTGACAATGATCTTATTTATATTTCTTATCAGCAACAACTTTGATCCTCATTTAAAGAGTCTTATTTTGCTTTTTTCTCCTAATACTAATTCTTTTTAATTATCTACATACCATTAAGCTACTAAGACTTGCATGTGGCAAATGATAAGCGTATAACTCCATCTGTTCAGAGGTTGGATGCAAGCCAGCTTGCATTACTGGGTCGGGTGGTTTTGATAACAGTGTCTTTAGGGTTGGCAAGTCTTCCGCTTTGAATGTTGTCACGTAACCCGTCTCCCAGGCACTACCGTATCTACCTGCTCGACCTGAATCGAAAACATTTTGGTTGACATTTTTAATTCCTCTGCCAAAATTATTCTACACACAATTTTTTTTTAATTTTAATCTACATATAACTTCTGCCAATTACCCAAATAAAAAGAAATACCAAACGCAAACTCGAAACATTTATAACATACAAATACATCTTGATACACATAGTATGCACCTTGTGCATAATTTTCATTTAAAATTCCATCTATTAAAATATGTAAAAAATTAATTACTAATTAAATTTTGACATTCCGAACAAAAATTATAATGTATAATCCCGGACATATCTAAATTGTATATTATTATTATGGTTAATTTGTAATCTGTGTGTTGGGAAATTGAAATGTATGTGACAATATGAATGTAATTTAAGTATAATATAATATAGTATAATATAGCTTCTAATATGTAACATGTATTAGTATGCAATAAATTATTTGATTTGATTTGAAAATAAAAATTATATTAAGATATAGGATTCAACTTCTGGCACTGAAATATGTGCAAATCATTTATAAAGTAAAATCTAATTTCAAATTGCATTACTCTCATACAAAAACCAATACATAGAAAAAACAAAAACCAGTAAAAAATACATACCAGCTATTTGCAAAGCTTGTGATATACTGATAACATCCATTTCCTTCTCACCATCCTCATTTACAACTGGCTTTATTAGAGAATAAAATATTATCCTTCTTATACTCCTAAAAAATTAAACAAAAAATGTGAAAAATTAAAAAAAAATCTGTCAAACAAAAATTATTACAAAATTTCCTATTACGGTGCATTTATATCATATCAAGTGAACAACGCACTAAGAAAAACGAAATAATGCTCTAGGCCTGTTTACACTAATAGAATTTGATATAGTGGAGTTAGATTGAGCTTTCGCTTGTTTCAAACTCGAACTCAAACATTTATTTAATTAATTAAACTTCTTACAAAAGCACTTTTGAATCGTCATAACATTTTTACCCGACTGCCAAAGAAGGAGGGTAATGTTTTTCGAGTGTATGTAAGTATGTATGTATGTCTTTTCCTTTGTGACCACCTGTAGCCTAAACGGCTTGATGGATTTTGATGTATGAGGTATCGTTAGATTTGTCTTGATTACGGGAGTGTCATAGGATACATTTTATCCTAAAAGTCCCACGGGATAAAGACATAATAATATTTTTTCTAAATTTCCCTTTAAAAAAATATGTATGCGGTATCATTAGATTCATTTCAATCACTCTTTTTTTAGTGTGCAGTCGGGTATTTTGTTTTTTTAATAATTTACTTGTTAACATTTACCTTTAGTTTGATGAAAACGCACCGTTAAATATAACATATTTACACATCAACACAGAACGTAAATAATTCCAATAACAATCGAAAAACTTACAAATTGATACCAAGGCCGATAGCATCCGTAGCGACCATAACCTTACATGAACTGTCAGGATCATTGAATTTATTTGCTTGAGCCAATTTTGTTCCTGGCGGTAAACTACCGTATATAACCGCCACTTCATGTCCCCTAAAATAACAATATAGATCTTAGAATTTATGGGTGTGAAGACTCATGATTCTAATAATATTCTCTAGAAATAATTCTGACTTCACAACAACTGAACAAATTTTGATAAATTATAGACACCAGAGAGATTATTTATTACTGTTTTTAAAGGTTTTATACCTCTCCTTTCTGAATATATTCTCAATATTGAGGACTATTTTTTTTTCCTTTCAATATAATGATTTCAATAACTAAATCAATAAATATGACCTTATAGATACCTGCCTCAACAGGGGACTGACCTCTGTTCTATCGCACGACTTACACTGTAAATGTCGTTTTTATTGAAACATACGATACAATCGCCAGGTTTCACATTATCCAATGAGCCAAGCGCTGAATCCTCTACTTTCAATTCCGTCAACCTTTTGTATGTACGAATCTGAAATAATGTTAAATATTGTCTGAATTTATAGTTTGTTTACAAAAAAATGTATTGGATTTGATTTAAATATCAAAGAAAGTTGTGTTAGTTAAACCAATTGTAAATCAAACAAACAGGTGCAACAATTCATTGATTTTTGGTTATTTTGATTTGTCTCTGTTCATTTCAATTTTTTGCATTGCTAAACAACAAGTAAATAGCTTATAAAAAAACAATTACAGCTACAAATGAGATAAATCTTCTTATATATAAAAATGAATCGCAAAATGTGTTGGTAAGCGCATAACTCGAGAACGGCTGAACCGATTTCGTTAATTCTTTTTTTATTATATTCCTTGAAGTACGAGGATGGTTCTTACGTAGAGAAAACGTAAATATGTACCACGGGCGAAGCCGGGGCGGACTGCTAGTATTATGATAAAAAGAAAGAGATAATCTATGTGTTATATAACATTATCAAATATACCTCCATTTCTTCCCCAGTAGTATTGCAAATTTCTTCCACTAAATTTATGGCACCAGCCTCTCCACACAAATGAATTTCATCAGCTTGTAAACCTATGCAAAAATATACCATATACATATTATGTATGACTTCAGACCTCAGTTTTTAAAAAAAAACCCGCATAGTTTCCGATCCTGTAAGATATCCGTGATAAAAAGCCATGTCTTATTCTGGGTCTTCAGCTACTTACATACCAAATTTCATTGTAATCATATGATTATATTTATACATACGACATACAGTAGTATTTGCGTGAAAGAGTAACAAACAACCATCCACCCTCACAAACTTTCGCATTTACAATATTAGTAGGATGATGAGCATTTCTTTGTTTCTAAGTATTTAAAACAAAATAACTTAAAATAAATTACCTAACACAGCTCTCGTCCATGCCCACCCTCTGCCTCTATCACCAATCATTTGGATTTCATCTATGATTGCTACTTCATCTGAAAAAATTAACAAAAGAAATATGTATATACATTACTGCATTGTCACCTGTCAGCTGACAACACACCTATAATCATCATCATCATTATTCATCACAAAAAAGGCCCTGCAGTTCTCTTTTTTGAAGTGAAAACTTCTTTAGCGGCGTTGGGTATAAAATCTTAAACTCGCGTCAGGACACGTGACCTGATCGAAAAAGCGTAAGACGGATACCATTCCAAAATATCAAACATGCTCAACGTTAATAATCAAGTTTTCACATCTACCGGCACTCCCAGAGTGCAACCCGTCTTTTTTTTAACAATCAAAATGTTCTGATGGTATTTATATTTTTTATTGATGGTGACTGCCCACTCAGCTGTGTGTTGTTCATAATTGAATTATGATTACCCCAATATTATATTCAAAACATAGAGGACTTATGGGCGCGGTTTGGATATATGTATACATATATGGACATTTTATTTCTGTTTGTATTGCATGCATCAATATTTTTAAATACTTAAAAAATCTATACATATAATAAATCTGTAGAAGGGTCAATTCTGTACATTGAAAATATTGAAAAAATAAATACCAGGGAGTGTTACTGGATCAACACCAAACCCAAATATGTGATTAAATAAATTTTTGTCTGTCTGTCTGTCTGTCTGTCTTTCTGTCTGTCTGTCTGTATGTGAAGGCATCACGTAAAAACTAACGGTTCGATTTCGATGAAACTTGGTATAATTATACCTTATTATCCTGGGCATAAAATAGGATACTTTTTATTCCGGAAAATACGTAGAAAAAAAATAAATCTTAATTTTTCTTAATTTTTCCGCGCGGACGGAGTCGCGGGCGGAAGCTAGTATGAAATAAAATTTTGGAAAACTTACAACTGTCATTCAATGATGTCATTTCCACTGTACACGCAACATGTTTTGATGGAGTGAGTTCCGGTTCATCAAGAAGAAATGGCTGTTCATCAGTTTCTGTAACTTTGTCTTCATCATTATCTAGTAATGTACTATATTGTGACGCGTGTCGCCTCTCTTCACCAGTTATTAAGTCACATGGAGTCCCCTAAAATAATTATGATAACATTTAAATATGTACATCAAATAAAGTAAAGGATAATTTAAGAATACATGTACAAAGTCGCTTCCTTCGTTATGTCCCTATGTATGCTTAAATCTTTAAAACTACACAATGGATTTTGATGTGTTTTTTTTTAATAGATAGAGTGGTTCTCGAGGAAGGTTTTAGTATATAATTTATTAGGTTTCAGACAAAGCGGGCGAAGCAATGGGCAAAAAGCTAGTAATAGTTAGTTGGTATACTAATGCGGTGCGGTGACTTTAATATAGACACTCTTAAAGCCACCAGGGAACGTTC